>JANZXV010000210.1:20646550-20674305 GCA_027576455.1 Erythroxylum roigii | reverse complement strand
GAATCAAATATTTATTATTATTTTAAAAACTTTGAAAAAAATAAGGGAAAGAAGAGGTAGGAGGGGGGAGGGAAATAACCTCTTAACACATGTCATTGAAAGTCACAGCAACATGTTGAACCTGCTATAGCAGGTTAAAAGGACTCCTTGTGAGCTTAATTGGAACCATAGAACCTGTACTGCCTAAACTAAAACCACAAGAAAAAATATGCTGTAAATCAAAACCAAGGGACCTTTGCTGCCATAATACCGCCAACTCTGTAAGCTGTTATGAGCTCGAGCTGGTGTAGGCCGATCGCTAGACGTAAGATGTGAAGTTTGCCCGAACCCATGATCAGGTGTAGTGCTAACAAAGAGGACGCACGTGAGCTAAGAATTGCATGTTTGAAACATAATCCAAGAGCAATGCACAACCGAGCCAAGATGTAGGCGGGGAACAAGCGGAGAATGTTGGGGGGTTGATTTAAGTTAATGGTTCTTAACATCTCGAAGAACTACACGTGCAGCGTTGCGTCCAGGTGCGCCCATCACTGCACCTCCTGGATGGGTTCCACTTCCGCACAGGTACAATCCTGGGACAGGAGTCCTATAACTTGACCTGTGTTCACAAAAGCCAAAAAGGAAAAACAAAAACAAAAAAAAGACTTAGAAACATTTATTAGGGAAATTAGTCGCCACTAATAGAACTGTGTATCCATTGTTGTTAAAGTTTACCATCCTTTCAAAGGTCGCATTAGGAAAAGAGAATCTAAACCCATGGCACCGTGAAATATGTTCCCTCCTGCGTAATCATTCAAATAACCGCAGCTCAACAATTTATTAACGGAACAAATTCAAATTTAAAATCACCCACAGACCTTTCAAATTAAAGTGTACAGTAATTGTCTATTGGAAAAATACTTGACAGGACATTCTTTTAAATGATAATTTTAGTTATAATAGAAACCCTTCACATAAAAGGCAGGCCTAAGAGCTTAAAATGATTTATCCGAAATTATAAACTTTTACAAATATTAACTATATTTCCAGCTTTCATTTTACAAAATGTATGTTTAGGCATTCTAATTAGTAATACAACTCTTAACACAAAAAAATTCAATACTTGAAATTTTAACCTGAAAATTTGTAAAAGTATGCATAATGATCTAATGCATCATCAGGAAAATTTTTAAAAAATATCTGACAAACAATTATCTTCTATAATTTTGTAAAGACTGAAGTTTTGAAAAATTATAAAAATTAAAAAGCAAGTCTAAATATTGCTAAATATTGTAAGACACCTTTATATATATACATTTGTGGGGATGATCTTGAACACTTACTATAGTGAGAGCCAACCATACGTCCTCTCTGCAAGTTTTATAGTCTTGTAACTTATTCACAAACTCTCTGTTGGAGCAGCTAAATTGAGTCATTTTAATGTTGTTTATGTTGTATAACTTTAGCTTGAGTAAAATAAAATTCCCTTCATTTTCTAAAAAAAAAAAAAGTCAGCTTTGAAACTGAGGTTAGCAGCTTTTAGGTGAAGAGGTATAGGCCTGTTTAACCTGATTCCAAATGCAGCAGATCAAATGCATATTTGGCGGGCTCAATTCTGAGGCAATCATTTTCCAGCCAGTTGGAAATTTTGTAGATATATCCCTAAATTCCGAAAGTACCTGTTAGGCCAATTTCCCTCTCAAGATCAGGTGGAGTCAACATGTCGTAACCAATGACTGTTGAGCTGAAGCCACGGGCGTATTCATCAATCAGGGAGAAGCATCTTTGTGCAAACGAATCCTAAGTAACATTGGATTTAAAGAAGTTCAAAAGATGTGGCAAAATTACAAAGACTCGATGCCTGTCTAGTTCCGACAGACATATGGAAAGGCAACGGCTCGTATTCTTGACAACTAAAAGCCTGGCAGTATTGCCACAAGCGCAAGATAATAAAATAAAGAGTTGGAAAGTGCCGGAAAAAGAATTTCCCTGAGTAATTAAAAGGCGAAGCAGAAATAAAAAGTTCTTCGGTTCAACTTACCCTGTAAACAGGATCATCCCAGCTTCCATCCGATGGCTTGTAAGGTGTGTATTGAACAAATAAGTTGATGACATGCTTACCTACCATTACCAACACAGATTGAGTAATGTAAATAAGGAAACAACAATAGATTTTAGCATCGCTTTTAGTTGGGAATATTGGAAGATAATTCCAGAGGCAAGTCTCAGAATGCATATAATGGTTCAGTTTGTATTCAGCCCAAGGAAGAAGTACAATGCAATAAACTGAAGATATAAAATATAGAATATCATAACATAAAGAAAAAACTTGAAACGTACCATGTGGAGAAATAGTCTTGTCCAGTACAGAAGGAATTGTCATTTCAATAATTGGTCTTCTTGATGACCACCCGTTTACTGAATCTTGACAGGCCAAGTCAATCTCCTCCATACTTCAAAAGAGAGATAGGGAATATTTTTAGGCCATACAGAATTATAACTGTTAATTGAGGATTTGTAAACAATCCATAGCCATAAGCATCCACAACTAGAACTATAGTAAACTTGGAAATGCTACCGTCCACCGGAAGCAGCCAGCAGTTGTATGGCACAACCTAATTCTTATTCTAATTCGAAAGTTATCTTTGCTTAACTTCTATTACATAAACAACTTAAAGCATAGTAGACCAAAGAATTAGTAAAGCAGGCTAAGCTTTGAAAGCTTTACTTATAGAACGTTTTTAAGCCATACAAGTTTTTTATACTCCCAAATGAAAGATTACATGAGAGCTTTTAGGCCACAGAGGTGCTGAGTTTCTCTGCATGCATCAGAAAAGTCCATATATAAATCAAAAACATACCTCTCGGACCCAATGTGAATGGTACCCATATGCTGAGGACCTGCATCAGGATAATTCAACTTGCAGCATTGAAATTGAGGCAATTTATCAACAGCTAGGTTTATCTTTGTGGTTGCCTGTATCAGCGATCGAATTTCTAAGCTCTTCGTTGAGAAAGAAACTATAATAAGTAATAGCATCAAACTATTTTAGATTCAAAGCAATGGATCTTACAGAGCTATAGTCACTCTGTTTCAACGCACGAACAAAATCATCAGGAAGAACATCAGTTGGCACTAAGTCCTGTCACAGGTAAAGTCCAAGTAAAGTACAAGCTAACTGCCTCAATAAAGGTTCCGCTTTGCTTTTTTTTTTTTCTCTTTTTCTCTGGAAAGCAATTTTTTTTTGCTTCGCCAACTGGAAAAATTACAAACAAACCAAATCAACATTTTACCATGAAAGTTTTATAAGGAGTGGCATTTGACAGAACAATTGAAGAGAGTACTCGTGTACCATCAGCCAATAATACCTACAGAATATTGACCATGCTCATCAAATCTAACTAGTTTTATAAACCCTGTTCATTGAGACAAACACAGAGAAAACCAACCCCATTCACTTTGCCAGAGTCATTGATCGTCACATGTGAAACCTAATTAAAGAAAACGAAAATGGAAAGTTAAGTGCTAGATAAGTCATCCAGTTACAAATTCAAACACCAAAAGTTGAATAACAGAAAATTTTAAGACTGAAGCTATATATAACACTGCCCACAAATCAAAGACAACTTAGACCATATTATCTTTTTGTAACCTTTCAGTCCTTGATTGGCAAAGAAAAAAATGCCAAAAGCATTAATGAGGCATGGAAAAACATATTGTGCGTTTCAGCATATAGTGTGCTAGCTATTCAACTGGTCTACCTCTGCATTTGTGAAAATTTGTGCTCCAGCTTCCCTAGCAGCATTACCAATAGCCAAAGACACTGAGCCCATTCCACCCTCAACATACCTACAGATAACATAAATCTCATGTGTCCAGTATCCTTGAGAGAAAGCTCATACACATCCAACCATATCTGAGATGATTATTTTGAAGAGGAGAATTTGGGGTTTGGTACGAGACAATGACCAAATAATAGCATTAATTCGGAAATTAGTTGAAGATAAACGTGTTTGTTAGTTTAAAACAAGAAATTTTCATGTATGAGCATTAGCTTGAAATCTATTAAATTTCACGAGTAAACAGAAGGACAGAAGTAAACAGACATCCTCAACCTCATCATGGATCTTGTTTAAAACTAACGTCTTATTGACTTGATGCTACTTAACACTTCATTCTGAAATTGATCTTTAGCAAAATTATATAGCATCATTTAGTTAGATTTTCATTCCCGGATATCTCTTCAACTTCCTGGAAGTCCCAGAAAAGAAAAACATTGCATGACTATTTACAGATCAAGAATGGGGAGAGAAGGATTATAGGCAATTTACAGATGCTGTAACTTTGATGCACAATTTATATACATCATGCCAGAGTGCAGATACGTACGACCAAATTCCACGATCCCCATCAACTTCTCCCATCACATGATGGAGCAGAACATATCCACTTCCTGGCGTATGCACGCTACCCTGCAAAATAGTGGTTGAAGAAAGCAAATGATCAGTAATTGTTTCTGAATGTCTCAAAATGTAGAGTCCATTTATTGGAACAAACAAAGGACAGATCATTTCTTCACCTCGTAAAAAAAGGAAACAACATATGAATAACTTGTAGTACGTGTTTGATTTACATATTAAAAGGAGAAACATGTAAAACCAACAATCTCCTATATTAGCTACAGAATCTTACCGTAGTACCTATTACAGCATCCGTTCCAAGTGTCGCCTTTAGAACGTCACTCTGTGCATTCAGGTGTAGAAAAACAATAAACTAATAAGCACAATATAATGGAATTTAATTGAAGTATTCAAACACTAGCATAGTAAAGAGGCATAAGTATAAGCAACAAGTTCAATTAAGCACCTCTTCTCAACTTCTTGAACTGTCAGATTTGTGGATTAATCATGGACTGGGAAGTACAAGATTATAATGTCACCAAAAGTTACAAGTAATCAAGACAATCAGGATAAGAACCTGCTGATCTCACCTAAAGGTATAATAGCCACTAACAAAATACAAAAAGAAGTGAACAGATGGTCTTTATACAGAAACATTGAACGAAAACAAGATTTGAAGTTATTGGTTCATACTGTCCTGATGATCCGTGTTTCCTCCAGCAATTGGTAAATTAAGTATATGAACAAGAAGAAATTCCCTTAACAACAATATCATGGAAATATTGAGAGTTAAATAACAACCTCAAACCAGCTATTTAGGACCTTTGAAGCTGGTGAAAGTAACAGGTCCAAAAAGTCCCTGAAACTCGAATGAAAAGTCTCAATGATAAGTCTGACTGAAAAACTGAAATTTCTTAAAGCTAAGAAATCTACAAAGACACTTGTATGTTACACTCAGGTAAGTTAAAAAATGCTCTTACACAATATCTCTCTGACCTAAGGACACAGCTCGCCGCAAAAAACTTGTCCAGAAAACTGATTTCTGTATTTTGTCCTTGAATTGAGCATGAAATGATGAAACACCTGGCAGAGATTCCGGTGGAGGTGAATCCAAAAGCGGTTCCATGAATTCACAGAACTTTTCAAGCTGTTTCTCATATCTGCAAATACGATTTAAACATAAATTGTTCATAGCTCCTTATACTACCACTAGAATCACAAGGAAAGATCAAAACCATCAATTATCTGGATACCAAAAAAAGATTAACTCTACCAATGAAGCTATAACAATTGCAGAGAATGATAAATCAAGAAATATTCACTAGATTATCGTCCACAATTTCAACGATAATATCACAAATTTTAGTAATTTCTCACCATATTTTCAGCATATATACTCTGCCTAAAATATTTACTTTCCTTTCTTAAACCTTAGCTCATTGTATAAATAGCAATGTATTACTCTACTGTAAAACAGCACAGAAATATATCGATACAAATTTATTTATCCACTGTTCTCTTGCTAGTTTCTTTATGATATCCAGAGTCAGAAATATATCAATACAAATTTATTTATGCACTGTTCTCTTGCTAGTTTCTTTATGATATCCAAAGTTTACTTATTTGAAAGCAGTCTCTCTACTAATTAAAGGTAAGGCTGTGTACTACTGTACCTTTCTAGACCCCGTGTATCAGTAAGATTTTTACTAGATTATCGTTGTTGTTGTAGAGCTTACTTATAATTCTTTTTCCCACCCTGACACCTATTCACAACACCAACAACCACTATCTACCATCGCCTTACCATTATTCCACACAGCATATAACCATGGCCACGAATCAAACACCAACAGCAACAAATCAAATGCTAGCAACCTCCACACTACCACTGACTAATATTAACAACTTCATAAGTACCACTCTAAATGCAACAAATTATTTGATTTGGAGAAATCCATTGCAATCTATTTTTTTTTACATGCGACTTGATGGTACCATTCCACCACAACATAACTCGAGCACTTTTACCTCTACTAAGCCTATACCCGAATATTTGCATTGGCAAAAAACTGATCGCTTAGTCTACTATTGTTTAACTAGCACACTCTCTCCTGCAGTTGCCTCCCTTACCCTCAGCTGCACCACATCATGGGCTCTTTGGACCACAATTGAATAACACTTTCTCCAACAGACCACAGCCTGTTGCTCACTCCTATGTTGTCATCTCCACATCACTAAGAATGGCAGCTCCTCCATTGTTGAATACATTGATATATCTCTTCCATAGCTGAAGACCTTGTGGCATTTGGAGATTTGATTTCCAATGGAGTGGTTTTATGCCCTTTAAATGGTCTTCCAGTAGACTATGAGGCATTTGTCACAACTGTTGAAAACTACGAGACACCACCCTCATTTTCAGAGTTAGGAGCAAAATTACTTCTTCATGAGTAGCATCTAACCTTCTACCATCCCGCTGACACCACTACTCCTAATGTCAGCTTCGTTGTTACTCAGAGTTAATTTAGGTAGTAACTCTCGAAATGCTCACCCTTGCACTGACAATACAAATATTCATACAACTTTTTTTGCTCCAAGTCTCCATATTGACCCCGTCACCTCCGACTTCTCTATAAATGACACAATTAAATGACTTCAAGACACAGGCACCGCTGCACACATGACTCTTGATCTGCGAATCTTGAAAAATATGGAACCATATGATGGACTAAATCAAGTGCTCGTCAGTAATGGTAATGCTCTCCCCATACCCTCTACTAGCACATTAACACTCACTAAACATCTTAAACCTCTTTATCTTTATGACATCTTAATTGGCCCACAATTCACAACAAATCTTTTTACCTATTGCAAAATTTTTCACTGATAACTCATACTTAATTGAATTTAACCCTTTTAATTACATTGTGAAAGACCTCGAAACCAAGACACCGCTTCTCATGAGTAAAATTCACGATAAATTGTACCTAATGCTCATTCCTCAAAACTTTTCACAATCCAATTGCCTTGACTGCACGTCAAGCCTCTACTGATATTTGGCATCAACAATTAGGTCATCCATGTAATAAAGCTTTATCTCGTACTTTGTCTCTTAATTCTAATGTAATAAAACCTAGTACTTCATGTCTACAAAGTAAAAGCACTAGACTTCCTTTTCCCTCATCGTCATGTGTTTCCAAAGTGCCTTTGCAACTTATTCACTATGATGTTTGGGGCCCATCCCCAACTCTTTCTACCTTCAATTATCGATACTTCATAATGTTTATTGATGACTTTAGTCGCTTCACTTGGATCTACTTCTTAACTCATAAGTCTCAAGCTCTTAATCAATTTCAACACTTCAAAACATCCACTGAAAACTTATTTCCTCCACAATCAAAGTGTTTCACTGTGATGGAGCCAATGAACTCATCCAAGGATCCCTTGCCAAATTCATTAACGACCATGGGATATCTTATTGCATCTCTTGTCCTCACACCCTTGAACAAAATAGCCTTGTTGAGCGAAAAATTTGTCATCTCACCAAAATTGGTCTTACTCTTCTTGTTCATGCGTCTCTTCCAAAATCCTTCTAGTTTTATGCCTTCTCCACATCAGTTTACCTTATGAAACCCTATATCTCACAAAACAAAACCTCGCTCATCTTCGAGTCTTTGGTAGTTCTTGTTTCCTATTTCTTGGCTCAACACGATCTAACAGATTCACATCTAAATCCAATCCGTGTGTTTTTATTTGCTATTCACCACACTTTAAATGATATAAGTGTCTTGACCCTCAAACAAACAAAATTTACATCTCTCGTCATGTTCAATTCATTGAAACACTTTTTTCTTACTATCAACTCATCACTCCAAAAATCTCCCATTCTCCACCCTCTCAAGTACAACTACTCTTGCCTATTAACCCACCAAATCCTACTCCACAAGACATTCCACCCACATCTGCAACGTCTCCTCCATACAATACTCCTTCTCGACCCCATATCAATTTTCACCTCCGCCACCTCAACCACCCATGTCACCCTCATCTCAACCGCACTATATAGTAACTCGAACAAGAGAAACCACCCGTATTCCGTGAATTCTACCTCACTTTGTCACCTCAGCACCTTAACTTCTTCTTTAAATGATCCTGATCCAACATCTTATACGCAAGCAAAGAAGTTTTGTGATTGGCATTAAGTGATGCTTTATGAGTTTAAAACTCTCTATCATAACAACACCTAGACCCTTGTTATACCTCTAACTAATGTTAACATTTTCGGTTGCGATGGGTTTTTCAAATCAAACGTAAACTTGATGGCTCTCTAGACTCTTATAAAGCACGCTAGTTTCCAAAGGCTATCATCAATCACCTGTATTGACTACCGACACTTGTAGCCTTGTTGTCAAACCTACAACCATTAGTATTATTCTCACAATTGCCCTCACCAAAACTTGGCCCATTCGTCAAATTGATGTCAACAATGCTTTTCTACGTGGTAATCTTCAAAAACCTGTTTATATGATTTAACCCTCTGATTTTGTAGAACCTTATCATTCTCAGTATGTTTTGTTGTCTTCAAAAAGCTCTTTACGATCTCAAACAAGCTCCACTTGGTTTCATTGTTGAGTCAAAAACTTCTTTCCACAAATTTCACCTCTTTGAGATCTGACACCTCTCTTTGTCCATCAAACCCCATTGATATCACATTTCTTTTAGTTTACGTAGATGACATCTTAGTCACAAGTTCTTCATGACCATTTATCTCATCTATTATTAGTGATCTCAATAACACTTTCTCTATTAAAGACCTTGGCCCTCTTCATCACTTCCTTGGAATTGAAGCCACAATAGCACATGACAACCTCTTACCCAAACTAAATACCCGTACCTGTACCCACCTAGACCATTCTAAACCTGTCCTTGCACCCATGAGACCAACCCTACCTCTATCTAAAAACCACAAAGTTCTTTTTTTTGACCCAACTGAATATCGCAGCATCGTTAGAGTCCTTCAATACCTTTGTCTTACTTGCCTAGATATTCAATTTGTTGTGAACAAAGTATTTCAATTCCTTCATTGCCCTACAGACATGCACTAGACTGCAACTAAATGAATTCTTAGGTATTTCCAATCAACACCCTCCCATGGCCTCCAATTAACCAAAGTAGAGTATAGGAGCATTGCTCATGCATCTGTTAAACTGCGTTGGATCACATTGCTTCTCAGTGAAATTGTCTGCAAAACCTTCAACCAATCCTGTGATGTGATAATCTGCAACAAAGTAATAGACAGCATACACTATGACAAAGGCTCTTGCTTCCTCAACATTTCATCAACCTCGAAACAAGCTCACAATTGCTTCTCGTGGGAGCTTGAGCGGGATGATAAATCAATAAATATTCACTAGAATATCCTCCAAAATTTCAGCGATATTATCATAGATTTTTAGCAATCTCTCACCATGTTTTCAGCATGTAAATTCTGTCTAGACTATTTACTTTGGTTTCTTAGACCTTAGTTCAGTGTATAACTGTATTACTATGTTGTAAAGCACTACAGAACATATCAGTACAAATTCATTTATCCACTATTCTCATGCTAGTTTCTTTACAGAAGACGCAAGTGAAATTGAAATCTAAGTGATGGATAGAGATTAGAGGTAGAGTGATAAGGAAGTAGCACCTCGGATAAGTATCCGCGTCGCGAACAGAGAATTTTGAAATCTCGGAACGATTCAGATCCCTATTAGGTCCTAACAGAAGATAGCGTCCATCGATACAAGGCGTGAAAGACGAAGGACTTCTCTTCAACAACTTTAGTCCATGTCTCGCTAACTCTAGCTCTCTTTTTGCAATCATAAATAAAAATAAAACAGATAAACATAAGAATATCACTTCGAGTTCATGTTTGCATAAACATATTGTAACTGAATTACTGAGAAGATGGAAATGCGGAAATTACTTGATAATGGAGGGGCGGAGAAGACTTTGGAGATAACTGCAGCGAGAGAACTTAAAGCCCGGAATTAGCTCCTCCGTAACGGTTGCGCCACCGATAACGTGACGTCGTTCTAGTACGGCGACGGAGAGGCCGCCTCGGGCGAGGTAGGAGGCGGCGGTCAAGCCGTTGTGGCCACCGCCGATCACCAAGACGTCAAATCTCTTATCCGGCAATGCGCTTGCGGCGGTGCAAAGGCTCCGGCGCCACATTTACTCTCCCTTAGGTCCCTCCGTGTTTGGCGCAAATGGAGAGATTCGCTTACATCTAAAAATATAAAATGCTCAAACTGTTCGTTTGGAATTTTTGTTGGTTGGGTTCGTGTGCCTGGTGCTTTCCACGCAGTGTCATCTTCATGGACGGTTTCAAGAGTTCGCGGGACCCTTCTGGATAATCATACTTTGATCTAGTGGAGTCCAAACAGTGGCCACTAAGAACCAAAAGTAGCCCGTGATTTAAAATTCTTGAACCGACAACACCGCTACCGATTAAAGCGCACTCGCTGACATGCAGGCTATCGGTTACATGCAGACATCTGTATTTTGCATTTTTGCGCTTTGTCCGGAATTACTTTATTTAAGGATCATCATCAGTGCTAAATTTTAGAAATTCAGTATTTAAAATTTTAGTTCTGATATAGCTAACCAAAATTTTATCGTTCCTAACATATAGCTTCTACCGGGAAAAATATTGACAACTAAATAAATCCAATAACTTGGTTACCCTTTACCCAAATACACATTACCATATATGAATTACTTTACCCTATTCAAGTCTTCACCCTGCAATGCTGAGAAAATTGACCGGATTAAAACAAACTCATAACAAACAAATTTAAGATAATTAAACACACAAATTTTATATAAAAAACTTTTTAAATGAATTAGGGTAAAAACTACGAGAGAGTATAAAAGTTTCACTACAAGAAATAATAGTATTTACAACCTCTCTATATTTTATATAAGAAATATGAGAAACTCTCTGTGTTGATCCTCACTAAGTGATATTGAGATTTTAGATCTAAAGAATGAGATTTCTGAGAATGATGCTTTGTAAATAAAGTGGGCCTCCCTCACGTAGTTTTGGACAACTAACAATTATTTGTCCAAGTCGCAATTGTTGACTACCGCCTATCTTTCCAACAATCTTCCACTTGAAGATTTGATTGAGTATCAATCATATCTTCACACCACGTTTTCTATCTTGTCATTTTCACATTGCTCTTGTCCCTATCAAGCCACAAGAGGATCGACACTAAATAAACTTGTCAGTATTTGATTATCTTTGTCATAAAATCTGCTAATCTTTGTCATAAAATCTGCTAAGTTATCTTTAGCATGAATTTTTTGCATATTTATAACTTCTTCTTCGATTTTTTCACGAACGAAATGATATTGTACTCATATGTATTTGGTCTTTGAATGAAACGTTAAATTCCTTGTAAGATGTAAGATACTCTTACTATCACAAAACAAAGAAAGTTTTTCTTGTTTGTGCCCGAGTTCTTCCAAGAGCAATTTCGACCATACTACTTTTTTATTAGCTTGTGTAACTGCTACATATTCTATTTCTGTTGTTGATGTAGCAACAATTGACTGTAGTTTTGAAATCCAACTTACAGTTCTGCCAGCAAGTTTAAACATATAACCTGTAGTAGATTTACTTTTATCAAGATCATTTGCATAATCTGAATCAACGCATCCACTGACAATAAAGTATAATCCTCTATAACATTTTACAACATCTAAGGTTCTCTTAATGTATCTTAGGATCCTCTTTACATAATTCCAATGCTCTCTACCGGGATTCGCCATATATCGACTAATCATTCCTAGTGCATGTGTAATGTCTGATCTTGTACAAATCACACAAACATTAAGCTTTTCACTACTGATGAATACGTTACTTGAGACATCTTCATCCTCTCTTGTTCACTGTTAAGACTCATTTTAGATAATAACTTGAAATTAATAGGAAGTGGGGTAGAAATTAGCTTGCAATCTTATATGTTGAAACGTCGTAAGATTTTCTTCAAATAATTCTTTTAAGAAAGCCAAATCTTCCTATTATTTCTATCTCGGTGAATTTTGCATTCCTAGAATCTTGTTTACTAGTCCCAAGTCTTTCATATCAAATTTTCTAACCAATTTTGCCTCTAACATTTATGAGATAATCTTTGTTGGGGCTTGCAACCAACATGTTATCTATATACAATTACAAGATAATGAAATCGCGTTCACCAAATCTCTTGAAATATGCACAAGGGTCTACATTGAGTATGTTGTATCCAAGGCTCATGATGAAGGAATCAAATCTCTTGTACCAATATCGTGGAGCCTGTTTTAGACCATATAGAGATTTATTCAACCTGCAAACTAAGTTCTTTTTGTCTTTTTCTTCAAAACCTTCTGGTTGGAGCATACAAATTTATTTTTCAAGATCTTCATAAAGAAAAGTTGTTTTTACATCTAACTGCTCACGATGCAAATCAAATGTAGCACACATTGCCAAGACTACTCGGATTGTAATGAGTTGAATCACAGGAGAAAACATTTTGTTGAAGTCAATTCCTTCTTTTTGAGCATATCTTTTCGCCACTAATCTTGCACGATATCTTCCCACTTGATCTTCACCATTTCGCTTAATCTTGAAAACAATTTATTTCCAATAAGCTTTCTTCCATGTGGTAGTGGCACGAGCTCCTAAGTCTTATTCTCATGAAGAGTTTCAATTTCTTCCTGCATTGCTGCCTTCTACAAAATTCACATGAGTTACTCATGCTTCTTGAAGAGTTGATGGCTCCCCGTTCTGTATCAAAAGACAGTATACAACATTACTCTCTATAATGTAATCAGAATGCCAGTCTGGTTACCTTTTGTGCAATCTGACCAACAAATTTTTGGAACTTCATCCTCAACTAGTTCTTGTGCCTCATGCTCTGGTGTTGCTTCAGAAGAATATTCTTGTTCAACTTCTCTTTCCACCTATACAATTGTAGTCTTCGAATTTTCTTTTAAAGTGTTATCATCTCTTTCATCCCTTTATAGTTGATCTCCTACAAAGACAACATCCTTGTTGTCTATGACCTTATGGGTAGCGGGATCCGATAAGCAATACCCCTTTATGCTGTTGGCATATCCCATGAATATGCATTTCCTAGATTTTGGATCCAGCTTTGTAATTTCATAGGCATTGATGTACACTGGACTTCCAAATATATGAAGGTTTGAATAATCAATTAGTTTACCAGTCCACATTTCCATTGATGTCTTCAACTCAATTGTAGTTGATGGAGACCAATTCGCCACATAATAGGCGGTATTGATTGTTTCTGATCAAGCTTTCTTCTCTAAGCATATAGTTTTTAACATCGCTCTTATTCTCTCTAACAAGGTTCTATTCATCCCTCTGTCAATCCATTTTGTTGAGGAGTGTTTGATATTGTGAAATGTCTTTTGATCCCTTCTTGCTTGCCGAATCTTTCAAAATCATCACCAGTATATTCTCCTCTATTACCTGTAATTAAATACTTGATCTTCTTTCTAGATTCAAGCTCAACTCTAGCTTTGTAGACTTTGAAGACTAGAAACACATATGCTTTCCTTTTGATCAGATACACCTAACATCTCCTGGAATAATAATCAATGAATGACATAAAATAATTTTTTCCTCTTAGGGATGGAACCAGTGCTTGTCATACATCATAGTGATCTAATTCTAGAACAACCTTGCTTCTAGAATTTGATATGATGAACTTCAAACAATGTTGCTTACTTATAATACAATGCTCACAAAAAGGAAGTGATACTTTTGTAAGTCCAGGAAGTAGCTTCAACTCTGCAAGGATTTTCACTCCTTGTTCAAACATATGCCAAAGTTTCTGATGCCACATCATTGTTGATCTTTCACTTATACTACTTGAGACAACTGATGCTTCAGCTTCCTGCAAAGTCTCTCCTTTTGCCATGTACAAATTTGCGGCTATCTTTTCTCCCTTAATAAGTACAAACGCTCCTCATATTATTTTAATGATCTCATTCTTACCATTGATCTTTCACCCAAGATCACGATTCAGACAATAGGTTCTTCTTCAGGCCCTCCACTTTTCGAACGTCTTGAATAGTACAAATTATACCGTCATACATCTTCAACTTGATAGCTCCAACGCCAATGATCTTTAAGGCATGATCATTACAACTATACACAGATCCTCTAAAGTTATATTCATAATGATGAAACCATTCTCTTTGAGAGGTTATATGGACTGCAGCTTTTGAGTCAAGAAGTCATACTTTAGCAAATCGTTTCCTACCTTCATTAGTTGTTGCTACTTCACAACATAGAGCATCTCCATCATCAGAACAACTTGCCACATTTCCTTAAGGATTGGAATTTTTCTTTAAATTCAAAAAATCTTTCTTTAGGTGACCTTACTTGCCACAATTATAGCATTTTAAATTCTTCCTACTTCTTGATTTTGATCTACCATGATTATGGCTTGCAGTTTGAACTTGTTCTGTTAATCTCCCTTTCATCACCATCAAGACCTCCATATGTTGTGAACTTGCCTACCTGTCTTCCCTATTATTGTTCCGATTTTCCTTTTCTAGGACAACAACTGCAACATCATCAAAGACGAGAACATCCATAAGGATATTATTTATTAAGTTGATGATGAGTTGATCATACAAATTAGGTAAACTTTGAAGTAAAAACTCAACACGTTCAATTGGCTCTATTTTACAACCCAACGAAGTGAGTTGGGAGAACAGAGTATTCAAGGTATTGATGTGCTATGTCACCGAAGTAGAGTTCGTCATACGAAGAGTATAGAGTTTCCTTTTAAGGAAAATTTTGTTGTGTAACAATTTTACCTTGTACAATTTTGTGAGATGATCTCAAATCTCCTTTGTCGTCTTTTTTTCTTCTATGCTTGACAACACCCCATCAACTAGTGCCAGATGAAGATTTCCAATAGCATTTCCGTCCATCTCGTTCCACTTAGAATTATCTATATATTAGGTCGACCTTTCACTTATAGCCGCTAGACAATTATTTTTTCTCAAGATAGCCTTCATTTTCAACTTCCATAGTGAGAAATTACTATTGTTGAATTTTTCTATATCAAAATTTGCCACCATTGCTTCTATCACAAACTTCTTTGATCAAAGAATTAGCTCCCACTATTTTATGTGAATAGTAACTGTACACATGTATAGTAACTGTACATATAAATAGTGACCGTTCACGTAAATAGTAACCATACATGTAAATAGTAACAATACACATGAACAATGCCCAGTGTCTTCAAATAATGATCTAGCTTATTTCCTGATGTAGAGGATCCACTATTCAATGACAACCACAGAGCATACGATAAGTAGATTTACACACCCAAACCGAGCTCTGATATCACTTGTTGAGAAAATTGATCAGATTAGAGCAGGATCATAGCAAATAAATTTAAGATAATTTAAAACATAAATTTTACGTGAAAACCCCTTTAATGAATTAGGATAAAAATCAAGGGCAAGAGTAGAAAAGTTTCATTATAAGAAATAATAGTAAATATGAGAAACACGCTCTATTGACCCTCAGTAAGTGATACAGAGATTTTGGTTATGAAGAATGTGATTTTCTGAGAAGGATGCTTTGCGTATGAACAAGTGGTTTTGGAAAGCTAATAATTAGTTGTCTAAGCCGTAATTGTTGATTTCTAGTAATTGCAATTGTTGACCACCGCCTATCATTCCAACATGCACGTTGTCTCTCTCAATTACGTCATCATCTTACGTCTTGGAAGCATAATCTCTCCTCTACCTTGTCTTTTGCGACTAGCTGCATCTTCGTTCATCTGGGACTGGGAAGCTAGGTGTTGTTTGAAGCCTAGGTGTTCTCTGTATCCTCTCCTCTCGTCTTCATTGTTTAAAGGTTAGGCATTGTTCACAAATTAGGTATGTTTCCCTTTTATAGTTACACTAGAGTATGGAGACGCTGTGATCTAGGTGTTTTTCATATCTTTATATAAAGATGGCAATTATGTTTTGTTTGTTTGTTCCATTATATATTGTAATTGTATTTTGGTTTGATATTTTAATCGGTTTGATGTTTTAACTTTTCATGTAGGAAATTTGTAATACCCAGAAAGTACAACCGAAGCCTATGGGTTTTTAGTTCTAGATTAGCAAGAGAATATGCAAAAGAAGCTTTAGAAGTTTCTAGTAGTATATTTAGATAAAATTTAACTCACTAGTACTAATATATTTACTAAGTAAGATGGTTAAAGCTTATGGCTATAGAAGTATTAACATCGGTATCATCAATTCCATATTCGTACAATATGCAGTGTTAGTTTATGCCCTTGCAGCCAATCAATTGGATGCAAATTAATGTATGACATTATTTTTAATTAATAAATAGCCTTTCTTTATCTTTGTGTATTAAGTTAATTACATTTGATGTTTTAATATTAAAGGTAAAATCCCTGGAATAATTACTGTATAATTGAAATTATGATGAAATCATAATTGTGAGATTCAATTTACATTTAAATATTATTCTTAAATGTTCCTAGTTATAGTTTCATCAAGATAGGATATTGTTGAAATAGTAAAACTAGCACACATTATGTTTCTTTCTTATAAAGAAAGTAATTGATCTCATAAACTAAAATATAGAGATACTTAAACTAATGCGTGGATGATTATTAGAGAATAAGTCACTAAAATGACTTGACTATGAGAATACTGAATGGAATATTGCTTATGAGTCTGTGGATTTTCTCGTAATGATGGTTGTATAATTGATCCTTAGAGTTGAGATTACCAAGGTATCTTATGTGGGAATTACTGTGTTTTGATACTACTTATGAATCGTTTTAGGATAATTCAGTCGATAGTAACTAGATACAGTATGAACAATACTGAGATAGTTGAGTAAGTCAATAAAAGATTTGTCACTTTAAAATAATTAGCAAGAATATTATATTATTCTTGATTAGTAGTGATTTATGAAATTCTCTGACCAGAGTGAATGATATTTGAAAAGGCGTTTTCAAATTTCAACTATAAATCAATTACTAATTAGCAAGAACGAATATGATTGGACCAAAAAAGGAGATATTATATCCATACTTTGTCCAATTGGAATATTGGATGACGAAATGATTAAATTATACATCATAACCATACATGGACAGGTTCAGTCAAACTATTTGACATTACTTATATTTTGGTAATCATGATATGTTGTTAGACGTCAATCTCGATCTATAATTATAAATTGTTTAATTAAAGAATTAAAGATAAATTAAAAGGAGTTTCAATTTATCTAATTTTAATTATGAATTAGAATTAGAATTTATAATCATTGTCAATATATTAGGAACCTAATAGGTCACACATCAAAAAAGCAATTTGTGAAAAAAAAACAATTTAATTAAGTTGGACTTAATTGTAAAGTTTGAGAAACTTTAAGAATCAAATATGAAATATTTAATTTTATTAAAATTATATTAATTATAACTAAATTTTGATTTTGATTTTAATTTTAATTAAATAATTTAATTTTAATAAAAATTAAAAATCCTAATGATTTTTCAATTAATAGGGAGAACGTTTAAAAGCTAGCACTTCTGTTTTCTTTCTCTCAAAAGAGTATTAAGAAATTGCTCTGTAAATACTATCAGAAGTTGGACGTTTGAATAACTTGTGGTTAACAAAATTGAAAAAGTTCCAAAGGATTTTAAACATGAACACGAACAATGTACGATTTCTTATGATTCGCATTATTGTTTATTCAAGTTAATCAATTGTCAGAGATCCACTTGGAATCTGTAAAAATTTTGTTTTCTATTTTGTTCATGATTCGATCATGTTTGAAATCCAACATGTATCACTTAGGAATAGTCCAAGCTTTCTTCAACCAGTCCTTTCTCTTTAGAAAATGGGACGAAGCTTACTTCTATATCATCATCACTTGACACAAGCGTTCCCTCAGCATACGCCTCCGACTCAAGCTTGAGGAGTTGGAAGTCGCATTCTTGGTCCTATAGATATGAAAAATGATGATAGAAGTCATATAGATAAACTATAATGACTATGTAACTAACTAAATCCCCAAAAATTTTGTGAAATAATTCGATTTCTTTTTATAGGGGAAGTTAGCAGCTTGGAGAAACATTAAGCATGGATGCTCTTTTATATATGATATGAATTTATTCAACCAAGCCAAATTATGAGTTTAGTTCTTTCTCATTCCTACACAGTTTTAAGTATGTGAAATCAGTTTAGGATCTACCACCTGTGTTTGTAGTAACAACCAAGATGAAATTTGTATCTTAAAATCCTAAAATTACTGATTTGCGAGAATCAAAATTCCAAGTAGAAGCCAAGCAGTCATATAATTAGGAATATACAAAGGTTTTCATATATTGCGATGCAAACCATCACTGAGACTTTCCATTTTATTCATTAACAAGGAAAAAGAAATTGGCCATAAGAGAGTTTGATTGGACTTAACTAATCTGAAAGGATTTGATTAGTGCAAGTCATTAGATGTGAACATGTGGGCTTTTCATTTAGTTTAACCAATTAAATTAAGTACTTGATTCACAAAACTATGGGACCTTATTTAAACTATCTCTATACTATTTTATGCTTCTAAATTTGGGTTCTAACAGATTCTCTATTACTTGGGTTTTTAGACTTCAACTTGAATTTATCTAGACCTTGATCACAGTTTTAATTCATTTCATTCAAATTGGGCCTCTTATGACTTGCTTTTTGTTTCTTATTTTATTATATTCATGTACCTAACCTTTGTTAAGAATCAATTTATTAGAATTGATTAATATTTGTTGCCTCTCTTAATCCTTTATTTGAATCACGCATCAATCATATAAGAAAAATAAAAGCATTCATAAGAATAATATATTCATAAAAGCTGTTTTTTAATTTTTGGGCCTAAAGATTCAGATTGGGTCTAAGAGATCTATTTAAAGGGATGATATTAATTAAAAATTAATAGAGACGAGGCTGAGGTAGTTTAGATATATTAATAAGAGACACCTTGATATTCTAGTGAGAAGATGTGATAAAATAAAACTTAGAAGCTATAAGAGAAAAATATGAATGCCTAAAAAGAACTGGGAGAGATAATCAAGAATGAAATGGTTCAGCTAGAACTTATCGACAAAATGACCCATAATAGAAAACTTTGATATTCTAAGATACGAATAAAGAATCTGACTTAGTGAGGTCATTCTCGTTCACTTAAGTCTTTGAAACATTTTGTTTTAAGTCTTATGTCTTAAATCTAGCTTAATTATTTTTATTTTGTAATACTTCCCACCTAGTTATTTAACCTAAACAGTTTCTTTCTTAGCTTAATTATTTTCTTGTAATGGTTTGTTTGATTTATTCCTGCTCCTGTCTTCTTTATAGTTTGTGTATCTATTTACTTATTCTATTTTTTGTTATTCTTTACCTTACTCTATATAGATTGTATTGTGTATTTTACTACATATTTCTATATTTTTATTTATATGTATATGTCTATAGTATTAGTGTTATTATTTTATGTATATTTTAATATATATATTGAAATTAATATTCTATTCTATTATTTTATTTAATATGTAAATGTATATGTGTATATATGTGAGTTTATCAAAAGCAACCTCTCTACTTGGTAGGGCATACTACTGAACCTCCCCAAACTCTCCACTCTGCAAAACTCCTACCGGAGGTTGTTGTTGTTTTTAAATATGAATTCTTAGCTTGCATCATATTTTATACAAGTGATGGTGTCAGCATGATATATATGTATGTGTTTTTGTCACATCTTAGAAAGCTAAAGCTGAAATGGTATTGCCAAATTTCTCTCTTTGTTCTTGTTATTGCACATATTAATATTTTCCTTGATATTGTGGCTTAGATAGAAATTAGTACATACAATTAGATAGCTAGAAATTAGTGCGCATTCAAAGTTAATAGGTGAAGAACCTCAACCAATAGTTACAATCGAGTTATTTCAAGTATTACAAATATTGAGTTATATGTCTTGAATCAATTTTGATAATTAGGTTCTCCTTTGATTATATGTTGTCTGTTTTAGGATGGAATAAATGCCTGAACGGGGAGGACAAGATCAAAAGTTTTAAGAAGTAATATGTAAATATACATTTTACCCATGCGCCTTATCTTACAAGATGGGAGCAAAGATATAGTTTTGTAAAAAGAAATACTTTTGGAAAATACATTTCCTATGTGTCTTGTCCTACTATATGGGAACAACGAAATGCTTATATGAATGTACATAGGTGTTTTGGAAAATACAAGATGGGAATAAAGGAATACTTTTGTAAAATGAAACATGGGTGCTAGTTATCAGTTAAGTATTAATGAGATTAATTCAATAATTTGATGGTTGGGATCATGAGAAAGTCTTCATATCAAGAAAATGTTAGAACTTTTGTTTACTTTCTAAGTTTGAAAACTAAAGGAATGGTAATCCAATAGCTAATTTAGCTTAATAGACATTGATCATAATTTGAAATCGCTAGAACAAGAATACATGATCAACAATCTCATTTAAAGTCCAAAAAATCATAGTTGAAACTCTTTCATACTACTCTATTTCTTGACATAGACATTGATAAAGATTTGGTTCATCAATTTCTTTATATAAGTGAGATCAAATACAAATTAGCAGCTTTTTCCGTCGTTTTCCACAAAACTCTAAACCGAAACCAAATGTTGAAGCATGAGATGTTTTGAAAGAACACAAAAAAAATCCTATGTTACTCGAGAAGTTTAGAACTGCTTTACTGATCAAAATTTTACAACCAATCAATTCATGATTTTAAGACTATTAAACTAATGCATTAATAGTATTGAAATCAAACTAGCTATCAAACATCATAAAAGAAGAGAAACAATATGAAATTATATTCAACTCAGTACACTCGAAACAAAAAAGTGGGTGTGAACTTTAAAATAGCTGCGAAATATGCTTTATGTTTCTGATAATATCCTAGATTAACTAATTCGGTCTTGTATTTCCTATCATCAAGTAAGAACAAACCAAAGGTCAGAGGTCATGAAATTTGGAAGGACAACAGATGTAGCTAACTTCCTAGTCGTAGACAAATGAAGATGCAAAGAAAGAGAGTTCGGATCCTCTGTCTAATATTATAATGTCTTATTCTGTTCCATAAATCTCAGCCATTTATTTATGTAAGTTCCGCATAAATAAACGTAAGATCCACATAAATAAATGACTAAGATTCATAAAAAAAAAAGATATTATAACATTGGACAGAGGATCTCGTCCCAAAGAAAGATGCCTTAAAAATGTTGCTTTGTATCTCAACCAATCATAGACGACAACGCAGGCGAAAGGTGGTACTTCCCGCACATAAGGGGATTAAAATATTTTGAACTTAAATATTAAAAATTTAATAGTTTGGATGCTCTAGAAATAATTGTCTCTGTTATTTATGTGATGCTCTATAAATCTTAAATTGGGTACTCATAACTACAATTTATTTAATTATATTTATTCACAATATAAGACCTTATTGCTTCATAATATATATTTTCTTCATGTGTTAAACCTGTTATTTAATTTAATCATTATTTTTCAGAAGCAATAATGTTCTAGGAAATCTGTTACAGGTTTATTGTAATTAATAACAACCAATAATATGCATTTTAGTTCCGGGGACTTCGATGCCACTTTAGATTTTATTTGTAGTTCTTATTGAAGTCATGGAGAACAACTTGGGCAGCATTTCGACCGGGTGCACCCATTACACCACCACCTGGATGCGAACCGCTACCGCACATGTATAATCCTCGTACAGGTGTCCTGTAGTTTGACCTGTGAAACGAGCAACAATGTAGGATTGTTGATGTTAGCGTAGTTCAAACTTCACAGATTGAAGACCTGGTTTTGTTTTCGGTTAAAGTAGATTTTGAAACGGTTGAGTCAATCTACTATGTACTACGGTTTTCTTTAGACTTTAAAAGGAGCTGTTCGAAATGAGTTACCATCCTTTCACAGGTCGCAGCAAGAAAAGCGAATCCAAGCCCATTGCCCCATGAAAAATATTTCCCCCTGCCACATATTCCGAACAAGCAACCTCATCGATCATACATAGTGGAAACTCAGGTGATATATATGGAATAGTCTTTTAAGTAAAGAATTGATCCTGTTTCCGTATGCATATGCTCTTGATCTGTAGTGGATAGTACCATACCTGTAAGACCAATTTCCCTCTCAAGGTCTGGCGGTGTTAGCATATCGTAGCCAATAATTGAGGAGCTGAAGCCGGGGACGTATTCATCAAGCAAAGAGAAGCATCTTTGTGCATAAGCTTCCTAACAGACCGTGTTTTGGAATTAGAACAACAAAAGGAGACAAAATTTGCCAAACATCCAAGAATAATATTAGAAACTTAACCAGTGCCTAATTGGACGCCGAACTCTATGCCATTATTATTCAATTGAATGTGCAGCTACAAATCAATAAACAAGTAAAACATTGTTAATACAACTTACTCTGTAACTAGGATCCTCCCAGCTACCATCGGAAGGTTTATACGGTGTGTACTGCGTAAATAAGCTGATCACATGCTTTCCTGGAGGAATCATGTAAAGCAATCTAAATTAGACGTCTGAAATCAATGCAAGGGATAGTAACGTATGACCCAAATGATGCAAGTGGATGGATGAAAACCTAACGTATATAAAGTTAGTTTACCAGGGGGAGAAATGGTCTTATCCAATGAAGAAGGAATTGTCATCTCCATAATAGGTCTTCGTGATGGAAAGCCATTCCAAGCATCTTGACAAGCAGAGCCTATTTCCTCCATACTTGGTAGGGAGGAGGAGAGAAAATAATATTTAAATAATGTAGTACATCAGTGCAGAACCCTTACTAGGGAATCATCAACACCAAAACATCAGAAAAAGATTTGCCACTGATAGATTGATAATGAGGATAACTTAATAACATTTCATGGTAGATTCTTTCTACAAAGTGCATATTTCCATTATTAACAATTTCTGCCATTCTCTTATATATAGCATAGAACACTCCGTCAACAAGGTTATCCAGATTTCATCTGATTCTTTCACATCAGCAGAGAATAACTTAAAGAATCTCTTTTTTTTTTTATAAGTGAGAATAACTTCTAGTTGATTACATTACAATGGAGTTATCCTTTAATCTTGCCATTCTTATCACAAAGTTTGAAGCCAAAAAGAATTCTACAAGAGCAATAGAGAGAAATTCTGGCACAGCACACACTAGCATACCTTTCAGAACCAATGCGAATGGTAGCTGTATGATGTGGACCTACCTCTGAGTTCTGCTTGAAGCTCTTGAACTGGGGCAATCTCTCAACAGCTAAATTAATCTTTGTTACTCCCTGCTCCAGTCATTCGCATCCACACTAAAGTTAGAACATCTTGAATGATCAACAAAAGCACAACTTAATTAGTGCATGATCCGGTAGAGTTATTGACACTAAATTAAAGGCAACAATCATGTTAGAATTGAAAAGCATAATCAGGGATGGCTCAAGGTAGACTTAAGTATGACGAACTAGTCCATTAAACTAAGCCATATTATCAGGATATAGCCCTACTTTGGATATATGAAAGGTCATATATGTGTTGGGAATCTTCTTTTTTCTAATTATTAAAACACAGGGATCCAACAAAAAAAAAAAAGAGCATAATCTATCCAAAAGATGCAAAATACGAACTATAATATGTTACAGTTGGCATCTATCAATCATTAGATCCACTGAAGAAATCTTACAGAACTGTAGTCAGAGTTCTTGATAGCACGAACAAATTCATCTGGAAGAAGATTACGAGGCACCAAATCCTGTTTTGTGAAAGCATGACAGTGCTTATAAGAAAAAACCAACAACATAATGAAGTTACACGTACAGCTTCCTGTGATCAGCATGACTAACTGTGCATGTGTATGAGAAAAAGAGAACCGTGAATGTGCGCATGTTTGCGCGTAATAAAACATTTAATTGTACCAAATACTATTGACACCAGTTGCTACCTGGAATGGATGCAAGAACACGTAAGTTCTTACCATGAATGTCTTATAAGGGGTGGCATTTGACAGAACAGCTGAGCAATGTATTCTCGTGCCATCCTCTAGAAGAACCTAGATTACAAAAGGATTAGATTTAGAAACTATTGAAACATTTAAAATCCAGTTCCTCAAGGGTATCCGATAAGTAAACTCACCCCCTTCACAATGCCAGAGTCATCAGCAACCACTTCATAAACCTAGAGAGGTTAAAAACTTCTTATGTAATGAAATAAATAGCTAGGGGATGAATAAATAAAAATGAGAACCTGGGACTCCCTTTAAAATACCTCTGCATTAGTAATAATATGAGCCCCAGCTTCCTCGGCAGCTCTACTTATGGACAAGGATATTGAGCCCATTCCACCTTCAACGTGCCTGCAACAGATATTGACAACCTATGATGAGCATATCAATGAACAACAATCCATATCAAGAAAAAACTTCCCATCAAGAATGTTACGAAGTGTATAAGATTATGCACCCATAAAAATCAACACAGAAGCATGCTGCTTTCAAGAACAATAAAATTGTCAAATAAGATGCTTACGACCAAACATTACGTTCACCATCAGTTTCACCCATTACATGATGTAGTAGAACATATCCACTTCCCGGCATTAAAATGCTAGTCTACACAATAAAATTAAGGATGTGTATAAATATTTGGAAGACAAGATAAAAAGAAAACAAGGGGTGATTAGAAGTTCTAAAAAAGTTCTGGGCAATGAAACTTTGGAACTAGCATGAAGTGTGTCCAGCTATTCAATCTCATTACTTTTCAAGTTCAGATGTAAATAGAATTAAAAGCACTGGATAACGAAACAAGGATCTTCTTTACTGTCAGAGAATTAACTCAAGGGAAAAGTGATGCAAGTGAAGAAATTTTACCATGCTCCCAATAGTAGCATCTGCTGCAAGTGTTGCCTTCAATAAATCTCCCTGAATACATCAACAGCATCGTTAAAGAAAACTTCAGAGGCCATATCAACATTTTCTATCAGATGTAATTTATGAGAAATCAATGCCAGTGCTTATATTTAGTTTTTATAGCTATAATCGGTTAAACAAAAATGGTAAAAAAGAAAAAAAGCAGACTTGAAAAGTCATAAACAACTATGTGCGGAATGGCAACCTCAAACCACTTGTTCAAAACTTTTGCAGTAGGTGACAGTAGGAGCTCCACGAAGTCCCTGTAAGATTGTTGCAGAAATCATCTAAAGGGAGAAAAAATCAAAAGTGCAAGCTAATAGATGTGAAAAAAGAGAACAGTGTAAAGGGGTTTCACAAATGGAAATCAATTTCAAGTGTCGTTGTAGACGTAGGAATACAGAAACACATAAAGCTTTGTTCTCATGAACTTACACCATATCTTTTTGTCCCAAAGAGAGAGCATGACGAAGACAACGTGACCAATAAATGGACTTCTGATACTTATCCTTCAGGCGACTAATAGCAGCCGGACGGTCATGCAAAACCTCAGGAGTAGGTGAATCCAAAAGAAAATTCATCAACTCACAGAACTTGTTCAACTGATTTTCGTATCTATTCAAGGAAGAATTGACAAGAAACAATTCCACATTCATTCGTAAGCCCACGAACATAATACAGAGAGGATAATCGTGGCCAACATAAAAATAGCAGAACAAAAAGTGTAAATCACCTTGGATAAGCTTCGGCGTCCCGTTTGGAGAACTTGGAAATTTCCAAACGATTATCTTCCTCATTTGGCCCCAAAAGAAGGTAACGCCCATCAACACATGGAGTAAACGCGTAAGCCAATGGCTTCAACAACTTCAAACCATGCCTCTTCAATTCCAATTCCCTACAGTCCCACATCAACAAACAAATCAATTTCACAACATTGAAAACAAGAACCGAAAACGAACACTATAGGAAGAGAAACCAAAAAGGAATAAGCAAAGGACGCCCACTTGATAATGGAGGGACGGAGAAGGCTCTGAAGGTAACTGCAGCGAGTGAACTTGAAGCCCGGAATCAGTTCTTCAGTCAAAGCCGCGCCGCCGATCACGTGACGACGCTCTAGGACGGCAACGGAGCGGCCGGCGAGAGCAAGGTAAGCTGCCGCCGTCAAGCCGTTGTGACCAGCGCCGATCACCACCGCGTCCCATTTCTTCCCCTTAAGTGTATTGAAGGTGCTAAAGCTTCTCCTCCACATTTGTTCACTACCTCGTCAGCCACAACAACTGTTTTCACTTGGTGAGAATTCGGTGATTAGCTTATCAACAAAAGCTATTATGCTAATGTGCGTCCTTAACTTTAATCTCCTGTCCATTTACAGTTGCAATGGTTGATCGCGACGTAGTGGTTGGTAGGACCGAGAATGGGAACAAATTGGCATGGGTAAGCTTTGTAATTATATGGGAATGAGACTCCGTAATCGAAACTACCATTTAAGACTCGTTTGAAAGTGTAGGCAGGTAGCTCGTGGTATAATAGATAATGACTCGGTACTAAAAGCGGAGGAGTTATAGCTTGAGGACAATCAAACTGAGTGAAGTTGGTTGCGACGACAACGACAACAACAACAACCGGGATCAGAAAGGCCAACAGGGATCATTCATGATGTTGCCAGTAAGGGGTTCAGGACTAAGGCGAACGAAATTTCTTTGCGAGGAAGAGCTCCGCTGAACCGACAACCATTTTCATGGTGGCATGGCAAACTAGACAGGCCATGAGGCCTGATCTCAGCTCCTGTTTTATATAAATCAGCTATATATCCAAAATTGGCCCCAATTCTGAGGTGAGGCAATTTGGTGGAGATTACTTCACCATTTTATGATATTACTAAAAAATCAAAATCAGACATTTAAACATGAATAAATAAAAAATAGCTAACAACATATAATTAAAATTGGTACGTTAAGACAAAAATGACAGTGCTTTTTAATTTCAAAAAATTTAATACACAATACTGAAAAATCTCATGAAAAACTTTATTAATTCTAAAAAATTCAATTTACAATAATGAAATTTTGATTATCAAAGTTTTCTATTTTTATGCAAGAACGCTCAATCCTAACTTATTTAATTTTGAAATTGTTAGAAACACATAAGATTCTACGTCCAACGTTCATATTAAAATCAACTTCAAAAGTTTAAATATGCAAATTGTTGGACCCCAAACTTTCTTTGAAAATTAGAAATTATAAAACAATATTAAATGAGGAAATATAGTATGATTTCTAGAAATAAATGAAAAGTATGAATGAATCTATGAGCATTTGATGAA
>JANZXV010000210.1:20636100-20646450 GCA_027576455.1 Erythroxylum roigii | reverse complement strand
ATATATGAATGTGAATTATGCTTATGAATTGAGATATGAATTATGGAATTATGTATTGAATTGAATATAAATTTGAGTATGGTTGAGATGAGATGATCATGAATGGGATTATTCCTGAGTACGGATTTAGAATCGAGTCATATGGAAGTGTTTATGTATAGAATGTGTTTGTTTATGCTGTGTTTCCGGACAGGAGGTCCGATGAATTGTGATATTGGATGTGTGAGAATTATTGAAGTGCTTTGTATGAGAATGATTAAGAAAGAAAAAAAATATACCAATTTCGGATGGCTTTAGTCTTAGGGTTTCCAACGCAACGCTTCCTAAAGTCCTTTCTGAGATAATTGTTTCGGATGTCAGGAATTTGTTTCGATTCGTTTCGCTTTTGATTTCGCTTCGATTCCGAGCATTCGGTTTGCTTTCG
The DNA here is from genome assembly GCA_027576455.1 of Erythroxylum roigii. NCBI lineage: Eukaryota > Viridiplantae > Streptophyta > Magnoliopsida > Malpighiales > Erythroxylaceae > Erythroxylum > Erythroxylum roigii. Next base: position 20,646,026 of record JANZXV010000210.1, on the reverse strand, counting down.
ATACGTTTGCTTTTGATTTGTTTGCTCGTTTCCGTTTTTTGGTTTATGCCTTCCGAGGCGATTCGATCGATTTCGTTTTCGTTTTCGGTTGGGGTTCGGCTTCCGAGGTCGGGTCCCAACACAAATAGTGTTTTTTATGAATGAATACCTGTTTTTTTTCGGTATTAAACGAAGTACATAAAAACTATGTCTCTTACAAACAAAGTTTTAAGTATTTGCTGCTCCATTTTAATAGAAAATGCTTAAATGAAGGATTATATTATTTTCGAGAAGCAAGATATATAATTTAACCAAATTATATATATTTTTAAAATAATTTTTAATATATCTTTTAAAGCAAGTGTAACTTTTAAAATTGTATAGCTTAGTATGAAAAAGGGTCAATTTTTTTTATTAAGGGTTTAATAACATAGTGAACAAGATTGATAACCAACCAATCATTAATTGTTTGATCCTTATGGTAGTTTATGCCTTACACCCCTATCGCTTTGTTGTAATTTAATGACAATTATATAAAGAAATTCTTTATCTTGTACATGTTTAAATATATATAATAGTCCATGAGATAATTGTACATTACAAATAGAATTATAATGAGATTATAATTATGAGATTCATATCACATTTATGTATTATATATAAATATTTCTATTCATTATTCTATTAAGACTGGACATTAATAGAACTTAAGAAGACTAGCACACGCTATGTTTTTTTTTCTTATGAAGAAAGTAGTTAGTCTCATAGGCTAAACTATGGAGATATTTTAACAAACGTATGAGTGTTTGATAGAAAACAAGTTCACTGAATAAACACGATATGATAAATTCATTTGAAACATTATTTGCATGTCTATGAAATTCTTATTGTGATTATTGTATAAGTGATCCTTTGACTTGGTGTCTCAAAAGTTATCTTATATAGGAATTGCTATGTTTTGATATTACTTATGACCTATTTAATCATGAGTCGATCAATTGGTAGTCATTGGATGTAGCATGAACTATATGGAGGAAGTTGTGTGATCAAGATAGGATTCATTACCCTAAAATAATTAGAGAGAATGTTTCGTTGTTCTCGATTATTATTGATTCGAAAAAATTCTTGGCTAAGGTAGAATAAAATTTTGTAAATAGTTTGCAAATATCATTAATTGAATCGATAGCTAATAGTAGAGAACTAATATGATTAGACTAACAATAAAGTAGACATTAATTTCATTCTCTATATCTAATTGAAACATTGTACGATGAAATGATTGAATTATATGAAAAAAAAATCATGTACAAAAAGGTTAATCAAAACCACTTTGACATTTTTAAAAATTTAGGTGGTTGTGATGCGTTGTTAGATGTCAATCTTGATACGCGATTATAATTTGTTTAATTGGAGAATTAAAAATAAATTAAAACTCCTTTTAATTTATCTTTAATTCTCCAATTAAACAAGTTTTAATTTATCTTTAATTCTTCAATTAAATAATTTGTAATTGCGTATGTTTTAATTTATCTAATTCTAATTATGAATTAGAATTGTAATTATAATCATTATCAACATATTTGAAACCTAATAGGTCTCACATAAATAATGAGTTGAAGAGAGCAAAGCCATTTTAATCAAGTTGGAATTGATTGTAAATTTTGAGAAACTTTATGATTAAATATGAGATATTTAATAAATAAAGATCAATATGAGATATTGGATTTTATTTGGACACAATTGGTATTTAGTTAGAATAATTTTAAATTCTAATTAAAGTTTAATTCAAATTAAAATTTAATTTCAATTAAATTACTAAAATATTCAAAACCTATTATAAATAAGCTTAAGCTCTAAGGAGCTAGCACTTCTTACTTAACTTTGTCTGCAAGTGTTACAGGATTCTCTCAACCAATTATATAGATACCGTTGGAGGTTGGATATTTGTATGGCTACAGTGATTAAGAAGGATCGATTTTAGTAACAATTTAAGGGATATGACAAGAACATGATCAAGATTCGTAATAAGGTACAAATTTAGATTTACACTTTATTTTTATTTATGTGTTAATCATTTTATATAATTAAATTGATCTTAATTTTTTGGAAACTAATTTGCAAAAAAGTTTCGTAATTATTTCACTACTGTAAAGATCTGATCCCAACTCAATTTCTCAACAATAATATTAGATCTAGTTTTTAATTTCATAATTTAATTAAATTTGGTTGATTGTTATTGATTTGACAAAACAAAAGTAAATTAAGGCTTGAATAACTTGTGTGTACTTTAGAATTCTTGGTTCTGAAAATTGTTTTATCTCATCACAAAACATACTGCATGCTCCTTGTTTTAGTTCTGGAAACTCTAAAATCAGAATGCAAATCTCTTTTGATTTTGGAAAGTTATTTGCCTATGTGTTAACTACCTGTGTTTGTTTATGTTCTGGAGTGGATATATTGCCTGTATCGTACCGGTTTTGGTTATTAGTCGGTACGTACCAGTATCAAAAACACTGTGCATAAGTTGCATACTTTATTTATATGTTTGATATATATAGTGGATGCATGATAAATTGTATATTTTATATGTGCGATATTTTATATGCAATTTTATGTTTGGTGAGATGAACAAAATTAAATCTCTCGTTAAAATATTAAGTACATATTGATAACATGATTGTTGCCTTCCATTGTTATAAGAATAATCCAAAGTTATGTTTATTGTAAGCTTGTTGAGCAAACTTAAGGTTGCTTTAACTTAAACATGTTTAGTCTTATGATAGTGGGTTCTACTTAACTAAATTTAGAGGCAAGGTAAGGAAAAATATATTGGATATATTTTGACAAGAGTTGTCACCTAACGGATCTAGGAGTCACATGAGATGTGATTGATAAAGTGATTATCTACCTAATTTAAGTTTAGTTGGTTGAGCAAACTTAAGATCAACTATATTTGAATGAGATTCTAGCCCACTAGAAAGATTAGAGTAATATTTTTGAATAATAATAAGGGTTATTTCAAATAAAATAGTGGGAGTAACCAAATACATGATTAAAGTCCTAATCTCATTTGGTAGTCATGACATATAATTAATTACTTGCTTTTATTACATTTATATTTGTTCTGAGTAGAATTTACCTTGTTTAGTATAATTGATACTAATAGTTAGTGAACCAAATTTCTTGGACATAGGATTATGTTTTAGAAGAGTTTTTAAAGCTAGAAATGAATAATTGTATGCCCATTACGTAATGTTGCTATTAATCCTTGTTGAAGATTTGATGTTAAAGTTCTAGAGATATGTCAAAATCATATAGATGACAAAATGTACTGACATTTTGAGTAGAATAATGTCTCATAAACTTTGATGGCAACATGTAAGATGTGTGTCGAGATTATGATAGTAAGATACAAGAGGTTGCATAGACTAGAGATGAAAGGTACAATACCTTATTGGAATTGTTCTACTTAATTTAGCCTACTAAAAACATAATTGTGGACTATAATTAAAGGCTTTGTTATAGCATGATAGTAGTTATCATTAGAAGAAAAATGATTGCATGACTTTTCTTGCCTATACGAGACATGATAAAGATCATATGTATTTCTAGTTCATGCTTATAAGTATTTGATACTAAATTTAGATTCAACATTATTACAATGTTCAAAGCATGATAAGAAATAAATTATTAAATAAAAATAATCGATTCAATTTATACAAATAATTTGTATATGTTGGATCAAAGGAGACATATGTTTAACATAAGTGGCAAGAATAAAAAGTTAGATAACCGAGACTATCTTTTTATGCCATGTTGTTTATGTCAACAAGACGAGAATTATAAAGTTATATACATGGATCTGTTTATCCTTTGATTATGAATTATATGAAACTTATGGAACTTGTCAAGTTGAAAAAAATAACCAAATCAACTTTTGGTGAAATGATGATGATGGTATTGAATTGTTAAATTTATACATGTGTGTATTGGATAGAATAAGAATTCATAAAAGGATGATAATTATGTTTCATTAAATTACTAATGACTTTATGTGATATAGTCATATGTATTAAATGAAATGTTGATTAAAAATTTTTAAAAGTTCAAATTGTTTAAATCTAAGTAGAAATTACTCATTGAGAATGTTGAAGCACTTCAACGAGATCACTATGGTAAGTTTTAAATTTTTTTGTCATCTATAGGGAATGAGATTCTCTGGTTAATACGTTCACAGTAAAATTTCATAAGAGTATAAATTTATGTAAGGAATAAAATACAATATGAGATATTATATAATGCAATAGTATTTCTTCTCTAGTGATGCCTAGTTCAATGACTTACTTTCAATAGTTCCAATTGAATTGATCAGCAAGATTTCATATTAGTTATGAAATATTTAGTCTTTGAAAGAGTCAAAGTTAATGATTTAAGGATGTAATGCTTAGCTGAAGCATGAATTATCCATTAAGTTTAGAACTAAATTGGGTAATGAAAGGATGTGAAATATCCAAAGGTTGGATAAAATCTCATAGACCTATTAAAAAAATTGTTTGTTTCAATATACTTATAGGAGAATGGTTCTTCAGATAAGTAGTGAGAGTAAGATGAAATTTGAAATGTTCAAATCTCATAACAATACATCCAATTGGAATTATTGCCTTTATTGATATATTTGATGCATAGTTGAAAGGTCATGATACATTGAAAGATTTATTTTCTTGATGAATTCAAAGAGTTTATTTTTGAGATTATTGTGAATTTATCATATTTAAAAAGAAGATCAGTGGGTGTATAATTTTCCTCTTTAGTGGGACTATATGGAGACATATTGATCATAGAGAACAACGATTCTAACTTTCAATTGTTGAAAACATAGTTGTTCAAGAACAACTCTAGATGGATATGAAAAGTTAACAACTTAATTATGTGAATTAGATATATAGAGATAGATTGGAAGTTGTTCACCTATTCTAAGTCCAAGTACATAGATAATGTATGAAAGATGTTTAGTATTTGAGATATTAGATACTTGTAAAGTATTAAAGATATCCATTATTCAATGAATGAGTTGATATTTGAGTTTAAAGAGATAAGGATATTTACTTTAAAAGTAAATCCTAATTAAGGTTTATTTTAGTTAGAATTTGGAAAGATTCCAATGTAACAATTATTACTAATTAGGCCATAATACATTTTTCATTTAGTGGAAATGATTAATTGGATCAATAAGTTCTTTAATAAGCTTGACATAGCTCCTTGCATTGTTTAAGATAGTAATGTACTGCAAAACATTAGAGCCATTGGTCATGTATAAGGAACTAATGTCCATCAAAGATTCAAGGATGTATTTAGGCAAAATTTCTTAATTATAATGATAATTCAGATGAAATTTGTAAGATTTAAGTAAGTGCTCACTATAAAGAATCTTGTAGAATTCTTTCATTACGCTACTATCCCAGCAGCAGTATGATCGTCATATGGTGATATGATATATGATACTTAAACGATTGACTTAGTGCAAGTGGGAGATAGTTAAGTTATGCCCTACAGTTAATCGCTTTGGTTGTAGTTTAGTGACAATTATTTAAAGACATTCTTTACCTTGTATATGTTTAGATGTATATGATGAAGTCTATGTGATAATTGTACATTGTAAATAAAATTATAATGAGATTATGATTGTAAGATTCATATTGTATTTATGTATTATTCCTAAATATTCGTAGTCATTATTTTATTAAGACTGGACATTAATAGAATGTAAAAGGACTAGAATATGTTATGTTTTTCCTTACGAAGAAAGTAATCGATCTCATATGCTAAAATATAAAGATACTTAAAAAAACGCGTGGGTACTTGTTAAAAAACAAGTTCACTGAACAAACTTAATATGAGAAATTCATTTAGAACATTACTTGTATGTCTATGGAATTCTCATTGTGATGATTGTATAAGTGAACATTTGACTTGAGGTCTCCAAAGTTATCTTGTATAGGAATTGCTATGTTTTAATACTACTTATTACCTATTTAATCATGGTCGGTTAATCGGTAGTTATTGGATGTAGTATGAACTATATGGAGGTAGTTGTATAATCAAGATATGATTCATCACCCTAAAATAATTAGGGAGAATGTTTCATTGTTCACAATTAGTATTGATTTGAAAAAAAACCCTTGGCCAAGGGAGAACGACATTTTGTAAATAGTTTGTACATGTCATTAGTTAAATTGATAGCTAATGACAGAAAAATAATGATTGAACTAGAAATAGAGTAAACATTAATTTCATACTTTATGTCTAATCGGAATCTTGTATAATAAAAGATTTGAATTATACGAAAAAATTATGCACGGAAAGGTTAGTCAAAACTACTTTGATATTTCTAAATATTTTGGAGGTCATGATGTGTTGGTAAACGCCAATCTTGATCTATGATTATAAATTGTTTAATTAGAGAATTAAAGATAAATTAAAATGAGTTTTAATTTATCTAATTCTAATTCTAATTCTAATTCTAATTATGAATTATAATTATAATTTATAATTATTGCCAACATATTCGAAAACCTAATAGGTCTCACATAAAGAATGAGTTTATGAGAGCAAAGATATTTTAATCAAGTTAGGCTTGATCGTAAAGTTTGAGCAACTTTATAATTAAATATGAGATATTTAATAAATAATGATTAATATGAGATGTTGGGTCTAATTTGGGTATAACTGGTATTTAATTTGTAATTCTAATTAAAGTTTAATTGAAATTAGAATTTAATTTCAATTAAATTACTAAAATGTTCAAAAACTATTATAAATAGGCTTAAGCTCTATGGAGTTAACTCTTCTTGCTTAACCCTTTCTGTAAGTGTTACAGAGTTCTTTCAACCTATTATGTAGATATCATTAGAGGTCGGACATTTGTGAAACTACAATGATTAAGACAGATCAACTTTGGAAACGATTTGAGAAATATGACAAAAACATGATCAAGCTTCGGAATAATGTATGAATTTAGATTCATGCATTATTTTGATTTATATGTTAATTATTTTATAAAATTAAATTGATTTTGATTTTTAGGAAACCCATTTACGAACTAGTTTCGTTATTATTCCATTGCAATCAAGATTTGATCCTAGCTCGGTTTCCTCACATCTAAGTCAATATTGCAAAATTTGCACGAGGAAAGAATACAACTTAGTTATCATGTTCATATCATGTCAATTTTATACGTCATAGTAACTAAAATTTATTTGAAGCACACCACTAAATTCTTAACAATAACAAACGCATAACAGTTTAGTACCTTTGATATGCTTGTACCAAGAGTGTAACCAGATGCATCAAGGTAATTAAGCAAACACATTAGCAAGTCTAAAGTATCAGACCCTGAAGTAACAACAAAGACTGGGAAATGGGAAGATGAGGATGTTGGAGACTGTCAGTAGCCAGTCCAAAAATCATGCCAAATCTTGTCTCCACCAAAAATAAAGTACGACCGGAGGATTATGAGGTCACTAGACTTCAGGGGTCAAGTTGTACGATGAGCATTGAAAATACTGGAAAGAAAAGACCAAAATATTGGGTTCTCCTCCCGAGCAAAGAGGTCGGCTCTAAAATATTGCTAAAAGCAATTGTCCAGCATGTGGCAGCGACAATTAAGCATGGATTTCTATTGTATCTGTCTGCTATAAATTACACGAGAACACCTCTTTAGTGGAAGGCTTCATGATAAATACTTTCTTGAGCACAACTCCTTGGCATACTTGCTTTTTCCTCGATATGATCTTCATGGAGAGGACAAATATTGTGTTTAAAACACTAGACAATCTAAATGAATCTCAACGATGCTATTGGAGGTGGAACAGAAAAGTTCAGGCAAATTGGTAATAGCCCACTTGACTTATAATTACATTGTGAATATAAGTAATCCGTAAAGCTAGGTCATCCCTGATTTCCAACTTCAAATTTATGTCAGGACATTATGGTAGGACAAGTAAACTAATTATAAACAACTTCGTCAACAATGGCCTCTCTTATCTCATATCTAACATTAGGGTTTTTCTACCTAAGTTGTTATTATTAGGTCTGAATAATATAATCTAATTATATGGATATCAATTTGACAATTTTTAGATTTAGTATAATTAATATAGACTAAATCATCCCCAAATCTCGCATATAAAGAAATAATCTTTATGGTATATGAGGGTATCTTAGTCTATAACAATCATGATGATTATAAGTACATCCAAATTGATGACCCTATCTTTTTCTATAACGGAATTCATACTCTACAGCTGAAAGGCTATGAACCTCTCTATCGTGGTTGCTAGAAACGGAAGTAGGGCAGTTGAAACATGAGAGATCCTTCATGACCAAAGTTTCTCTCTTGACTGGGAAGAAAGTTCAATCAAGAAACTGCAGTCATCAACTTGAGTACCAGTTTCGTTTGGAGATCCGAGTTTCTCACAGCTAGGTTTGATAATCAAGAAACAGTGTTTCTTTCGTTTTCTTGCTTAAAAATATTCTTTTTTCTTGAATCTGCAAAGACTCCGGACAAGGTTAGTGAAGAATGTGAATCTTTCTGCTTATGAAATGCCCTTGCGTTTATATAAAACAACATTGTACTAATTACAGGTCACGAACGTGAATCTTTGCTTGCTCTCCTCTGGTGTTCCTCCCATTCTCTGGTCTACACATTTGCTTCACTCGTCCTACACAAAAACCTCTCCCTATAAGCTTACGGTTTCGAACAAGAAAATTTTAACAGGTTGTTCATTCTAGATAGTATTGTTGTTTCAATCACCTGAACCAACCGCAATGGAATCCACTTCTTCTTCCGAGACTGTCTCGAATTGGACAGCCGAGAAGAACAAACGCTTCGAAATGGCATTGGCATTATATGACAAGGAAACTCCTGATCGCTGGGCGAATATAGCCAACCTGGTTGGGGGTACAACAGAGGAGGAAGTGAAAAGGCGGTACCAGATGCTTGTAGATGATATCAAGCTCATTGAATCAGGTAAAGTCCCACTTCCAGATTACGTAGAAGAAGGAAAAAGAAGCATGAACAAGATAAAAAAAAAAGAGTAGAAGTCAGATATTACGTATTCTTTGCCAGAAAGGAGCAGAGAGGAGGCACTATTTCCTCTTTAGTCAATAGTTTTCGTTTCCTTTATTTCTAAAAAATGGAAAATGGAGGACTGTACTTCTACGCAAAATGAGAAAGTTTATGCACATGTTCACTTCGATTACAAGAGTGTAGTTTGCCAATCAACTACTGAGAATAACAATGTAAGGTCTTAACATAGTCTTTTATTACTAAAATCAGTATATGTTACTGAATATCACGCGTAATGCATTCGTTTACAATAAGTTCGATATATATTTTTTTAAATTCAGAACCCTTGATTTTGTTTCAGGGAAACTTTCCGAGAAATCTCTGTTCACTTTGTCAAACCAACCCTTTTGAGGCAAAGATATAAGTTATAAAATACTAAACAAATTGAATCAAAGATATAAGACCATTATTGCCTTCTCCGTTTACCGCTTGCTTTCACAGAGAATAATGCTACTAGATATAGATTAGTATAACGCCAACGGTTTATCTTCGTTTGATTCACGTCCATTTTTCTGTAGTAATTTTTGGTTTGTATTTTATGTTTTTAGTTTTTATTTTTTAAATAAAAATAAATACTTGTTTGGTTTTTAATATCAATGTACTTATATTTTATTATTGATGATAATTACATATTAGATCAAACTTAAAGATAAATTACTTTTAATTAATTACATTTATTTTAATCTCTTATAAAATATTTATTAATAAATTATAAATATTTTCTTTTTAAAATAAATAAATAATTTAAAATTTTATTTTAATTATATTTTAATTATTTAATAACATTTTATTTGAAATTTATATATTTTGAAGATATTTT
>JANZXV010000210.1:20593845-20607818 GCA_027576455.1 Erythroxylum roigii | reverse complement strand
TGCTTGTATGTAATGACATGGTATTTCTGACTGGGATATTACTATGAATTGCTTGTGTGCTGCATGAATTGGGTGAACCATCGATGATGGTTCCTTACTGCGTTCGCAAAACTCACCCAAAATTTGCATCTATTTTTCAGGCTTTGAAGAGTACCCCGTTCAACACGGGAGTATGTCTACTGTACGCAAATGAAAGATAGAGGTCAGGATCAGTTCGCGTCTACATTAGTGTCTCATAATTGTATTCTAAAATCTCTGTAAAAGGATGCTTTGTATTTATAATGAGCCCAATTTGGTTATGGCTTTTTGTTCATTAAATGACTTTTGTAAATTATTGTTGAATGATTGTAATAACATAAAATGTTTATTTATGAACGTGGGCTCAGATTGTTTACTACCTATTCCGCTCACATGAGTGTAATGAAAAAGAAAATTGTTACTAAGTTTCGACTGACTGATGTAGCATACCACTCTCGCGGGGCACGGACTCGGATATCACCAACGATGTCGGGTTCGGATCACACAGGAGTGGGGTGTTACATAGCTGGAACTAGTACAGGTTGTTATAACAGGACAAATCCCAACCATTCAATTCATTATGTCCTTTTCATAAGTTGTATGGACAAGATCAATTCATCAATTATATATATACCAGTACAAACAAATAATACAGTACAGAGTTAATATTCAAAGTTCTTATTGTACCTTTCTTTTATATGATATCAGAGCTTCATTGACAAACGTCAAAATGGGAGAACACTCAGGGTCATCTGCCACCACCCAAAGTAATACATTACACTCTCTCGACTTTTCAGCCATAGCAAAAACCTTGAACTTCAATTTGCCTATCAAACTTGACAGACAAAACTTTGTCAATTGGAGAGCCCAAATCCTTGCAACAATAAGAGCTCTTGAACTTGAAAACTTCATCTACTCAACACCTCCTCCTTAATTCATCACCACAAACACAAATCAAGTCATTGAAAATACAGACTACAAACCATGGAGAAGAATAGATCAACTGCTGTTGTGCTGGTTATTTTCAACAATCAGTAAAGAAGTAATAGGACAGGTAAATCACTCAAACTCATCCTACCAAGTTTGGCACATTTTGGAGAATCTCTATGCTCAAACATCTATGGTCAGAGTTCTTCAACTAAAGCATCAACTTTCAACCATCAAAAAGGGCTCACATACTATATCAGAATACATGCAGAAAGTCAAAACCATTGAAGACTCACTTCAAGTAGCTGGATATGCAATTAGTGAGTATGAATTAATATTGAGTGCCTTAAATAGTCTTGGTCATGAATATGATCCTGTTTTGGTTTACTTAACACATTCTATGAAAACTTCAACGTTACAAGAAGTACAATACTCTCTCATGATGCATGAAACAAGAATAGAGCAGCTAAACACAATTAATCAAATAGAAATTTCACTACCAACTGCTAACTATGCAAAATTCAACTATCAGGGAAGAAGTGGATTTAGAGGAAGAGGAAACCGTGGCAGAGAAGGTAGATGGAATGGAAATAGGATTTTCTGTCAATTATGTCAAAAACCAGGGCATGAAGCTCTAAAATGTCATAAAAGATTTGATGTCTCGTGGCAAGGCAACACAACACAATGAAGACAAAATACAACCACCCAAAATCCACAGAATAATATACAAAGCCATCCTCAATCCTACTTGGCTGAAAACCAGTATGGAAATCCCTCAGCTGAAGCAGTTAACAATAGCATATGGATCATAGACAGTGGGGCTACAAATCATGTTACAGCAGATTTCAACAACTTGTCAATAAGTTCAAAATATGGTGGTAAGGATCACCTCACAGTTGGAAATGGTAACTCCCTTCCTATTGCTAACATTGGCTCATCTCATATACATTTTCTAGATAATGTACACACACCCCTAGCACTGAAACAAATCTTGCATGTTCCCGGCATAACTAAAAATTTACTCAGGATCTCTAAACTCACCAAAGACAACAATATTTCTGTTGAGTTTACTAATGAAAATTGTTTGTTTAAGGACAAGGCAACAAGGAAGCTTCTGCTCCAGGGAGTGCTTCGGGATGGACTCTACAGCCTCAAAACCACTAAACAATCCGACAGTATCAAGCCAGCAGAACCTAAACCCATTCCTTCCCAAAAAGAATTTTTCTCTTTAGACAGTCATTGTGAGGCAAACATAGCTCAAAAAGATGTAAATGTTTGGCATGCTAAACTAGGACATCCTTCTAAGCATGTCTTGAAACAAATCTTAAGTTCAATGAAATTCAACTTTAAACTCGAAAATCTGTCTTATTGTGATGCTTGCAAGGAAGGAAAATTGCATCAATTGCCTTTTCAAACCCATGACATTACTGTTCAGAACCCATTAGAAATCATATATTCAGACATTTGGGGCCCTTTCCACATCTCTCAACCGAAGGACACAAATACTATCTTTTCTTTGTTGATGCCTAAACAGAAAAATCAAAGCCCTACATATAGACATGGGAGGTGAATACAAAGCTCTCTTACCCTATCTCACAAAACATGGAATACAACCACGGTTCAGCTGTCCTTACACTCACCAACAGAATGGGGTCTCCGAAAGGAAACATAGACACATCACTGAAATGGGACTAACCCTTCTATCTTATGCTCACATGCCACTCACATTCTGGTTAGAAGCCTTCTCCACAGCCACATACCTTATCAATAACCTTCCATCTTCTAGACTAAACAATCTTTCACCATTTGAAAAACTTCATAACAAACCATCCTACTACCTTAACCTCAAAACCTTTGGATGTAGCTGTTTTCCTTATCTCAGATATTATTCTTATCACAAACTAGGATTTCACACTATCAAATGTGTTTTTCTCAGGTATCGTTCAATGCATCAAGGTTACAAGTGTTTGACTAATCAAGGGAAAATCATAATATCTCGCCATGTTGAATTCAATGAGAAAGAACTTCCATTTTCTCAACCCTTTCCCTCCTATTCAAAACATCCTACAACACTATCAAATTCTCCTACTTTCACTCTAACCTCAACTCCAGTTAGTACATCCTCATCAAGGACTGTCACGGATCACTCCTCTCCAGCAGAATGTTCCTACTCAGCTGAGTCTTTCGATAGACAGGTAAGCTCTCAAAACCCTAGCTCTTCATCACACTTTACTTCTTCATAAAATAGACAAAACACCTCACCTAACACCAATCATTCAACTCCACCAGATATTGAATCAGATTCTTCATCCCTTCAAATACAAAATGTTCATCCGATGCAAATTCGATCTAAAAGTGGCATTTTCAAACCAAAACTCTACAGTTTCTCACACCCCAAACTCACAAACTGAACCTAGTACAATCTCTGAAGCTCTAAACAACCCTACATGGCTTCAAGCTATGCAAGATGAATTCAATGCCCTTCAACAGAACCATACCTAGACCTTGTTCCCTATGAGCCTACCATGCATATTCTTGGCACAAAATGGGTATTTCAGACTAAGTATACTGTTGATGGAACTGTCTCTAAGCACAAAGCTAGATTCGTTGCCAAAGGGTTTAATCAAACCCCTGACATTGACTTCTCAGAAACTTTCAGCCTCGTGGTGAAAGCCTCAACAATAAGAGTAATGCTCTCACTTGCTATCTCCCAGGACTGGGAGATCCAGCAAGCTAACATCAACAATGCCTTTCTACATGGGGAGTTATAAGAAATTGTCCACATAAACCAACCGGAGGGATTTGAAAGCAAAACAAAGCCGCTTCATGTGTGCAAGCTAAATAAAGCTCTTTATGGACTAAAACAAGCCCCTAGGGCCTGGTTTCACAAGCTAAAGTGTGCATTATCTCAATGGGGGTTTCACAACTCAAGGTCAGACACCTCACTGTTTTATTTAAATAAAAATGGAATTATCACAATGCTACAGGTCTATGTAGATGACATTATAATCACAGGAAATTCAAAGCAAGCAATTCAAGCAATCATCAGTTAATTACAGTCTCAATTTACACTCAAAATTCTTGGAAGCATAAATCATTTTCTTGGCTTTGAAGCATACAGAAACAAGGATGGTTTATATCTTTCACAAAAGCAATATATTGAAGACCTACTTACCATAACAAACATGTTGTCCTGCAAACCTTCGCCAACACCCATCACTCTAGCAACCAAACTAACTTCGCCGAATGGCACTTCTTTTGAATTCCCAAAGCTCTACCGAAGTACCATAGGAGCTCTTCAATACCTATGCAACACAAGACCAGATATTAGCTTCGCAGTCAACAAACTAAGTTAGTTTCTACAAAATCCCTTAAACACACACTGGATTGCTTGTAAAAGGGTTTTACGTTACTTGAAGGGAACCTCAACTCTGGGTTTGTTTTTTCAACCATCTACGTCACCTTTTGATCTTTATGCTTACAACGATAATGACTTGGCAAGCTCGCCCGACGATCGCAAATCAATAACCGAAGGATGCATATTCCTAGGGGGTAATCTAATTTTTTGGACTTCTAAGAAACAAACAACAGTCGTAAGGTCCAGAACTGAAGCTTATTACTGAGCCCTATCCCGGGTATCGACCGAAGTCATCTACCTCTCATCTCTACTGTCTGAGCTTGGATTTTCTCTCACTCACACACCGATCCTGTGGAATGACAACAATGGAGCTCGATCCCTAGCTCAAAACCCCCCTTTTCACTCAAGAACAAAACATATTGAAATCGACGTACATTTCATACGAGACAAAGTTGAAAAAGGAGAAATAGAAGTCAGATACGTCAACACTGACGATCAACTAGCCGACATCCATACTAAGCCTCTAAGCTCAACAAGATTCAAGCTTTTCACTACCAAACTAAACCTAGTTCAAAGTCCTAGGTTTAGTTTGAGTGGGGGTCTTAACAGAGAAGAAGATTCGAGAGATGAAAGAGAAGAAGGAAAGGCTACAGACAAAATAAGGACAATACGACAACTACATCAAAGAACAACGAACATGTTAACAGGGGCAAAAAAGTCTTTTAATAATTAGTTAGCTGGAACTAGTACAGGTTGCTATAACAAAACAAATCCCAACCATTCAATTCATTTTGTCCTTTTCATAAGGTATATGGACAAGATCAATTAACCAATTGTATATATACCAGTACAAACAAATAATACAGTAGAGAGTTAATATTCAAAGTTCGTATTATACCTTTCTTTTACAATTACATGGTTAACTATAATAATAGCATTCATCCGGGACATACTTAGGAGAAATATGCAGGCAGCCATATCTATGAACAAGGAGATGATTTTAATACAATACAATATAATTGTTGAAGGTGCTATTAAAATAGCCTTGGCTAGTGACATGATGAGTTCCAGCAATGGATGATTTTAATACAATACAACACAATTGTTGAAGATGCTATTAAAATAGCCTAGGGTAGTGACATGATGAGCTCCAGCAATGGCTTACTCTCGCAGAGAATGAAAACAAGGGAACTGAAAAACATCAATGATAAGTTTTAAGACTCCATCCTTTTTTCTAAGGTTTTAAACTTTAATTGTCACATATTATCTCCTCTTGCTTTTCATCTTCTTTCTTCTTCAATTTCCTCTTCATCTTCTTCTTCTTCACCTTCCTCTTCGAGGACTTCATCATTTGGCTGAAAAAACCGCAGCTTCAACCTCCCATCTTCTCTACGTGCTTGCAGAAACTCTCGAGTAGGAATTCTTTCTTCTTTTAGCACAAACCTACCGTCGTGCCTATAAGACTTGAAGCAAACCGAAGGCTTCCCACTTTTCCCTATGCACGAAATCGGCGGAGGAAATGCTTCGCCAATAAACCTTGACCTCCTAGACTTCATGTTTGAATTCTCCGGCGTTGAAAGCCTTCTGATACTGGCCTTCCCATCTCTTTGTCGCCAATCCTCGTTCATGCCAATCTTCAAGTCCTCAACGTCATCAGAGCTTTCAAAACCGAGTCCTTCAGTGCATAGTTGCAAGCTATGGCCATACTTATAACAACCCATGTATTGATTCTTCTTGCTCTGACCATATCTGCTTTCCAAATATCCATTACTCTCTAGCTTTGAGGCTTCTACTCGCGGATATACGTCTGCAAAAGATGAAAAATTAGACAATTCTAAATTCTCTCTGAAATGAAGCTCGCCGACTATATCAGTGAAGGAAGGTTGATCCAGAGGTTTAACACACTTGAGTTGTTTCCGGGAAGAGAGGGACTCGATCAATGTTGGATTTTCAGGCAATGGTTTCTCATAGATGTGTTGGACGCTTCCACAAGCGGACATGGATTGGCTTGAGAGTACTAAATCTCTCTGAGCTGGTGTAAGATATTTTTTATAAAAAAGACAAGGTGACCCTGAGTCTGAGGATTGGAACTGATTAAAGGAGTATGAAATTGACGAGAGAGTTGAAAAGATCAATGATGCTATTAACTTGGATTTGATGTATATTTTTTCTTTTAGTAGATTTTGTTGTGTGGCTTCTGTTGGACTGGAAGTATGGATAGGTGCTTCTTTTGTAGCTTCCTTCTCCTCCGTCTGGTTGTTATCAATACACGATTTTTGACTGGATACATCAATTTTTAGAAACTATATTTATTCCCATATTCTTTTAGTTGGATATATCATTTTCTTCTTTAAACGGCCAATCTAAAAATAGGGCCACCAACCATAATCAGAATCTTGATATTTAAGATATATTTGTTATTTCAGAAAGGTCCATTAATTTGTTTTATTATTTGAAATTAAACTACATCCAATAATTTCTTCAAATATGTTTTCTAATTTAACAATTTTACGTTTATTAGGCAATTTCCATTGATATATAGTTAAATGAAAGTCTTGGATCACCTTGTCTTAATCTTCTCTTACTAGGAGAAAAACCATAAAGACTTCCTTGGAAACCTTAAGCCATCAAGAAGTTCTTAAATAAAATTCCCATCTACATAATCATAAGTTTTTTTAATTTCTGTCTTAATTAAGCATACAAGCTAGATTTTCTTATAATTTGACATTCTGATCAATCTTTAATTAATCAAAATATTATCCATTAAAGACCTATCTCTGATGGTGAGCCTTGAAATAACTAATAAAGTTGTTCTCTTGTGAGAAAAAAGTCGCACATCCAAATTATGTAAACAACCTATTTGTAAAAATACAAAGAAAAAATTGCGTACATCATAATCCTCCCAAAATTCCCACAAAGCTGAGAGGTTTTGTGTACTGAATATGTTGAGTTTAACTTTGAATTTAAAGATTGGTCTTATGCATATATTCATACAATACCACGTTCAATCTATCTATTAACATTTTGGAGATGCACTTATATAAGTATTACAATATGAGATTGGTCCAAAATCACTCACAAGTTAGGATAATCTACTTCTAGTAAAAGAGAAAGCAAAGTACAATTTACTTACTTTAGCATTTTACCGTACCTAAAGATATCCAAAATTGCTTATAAAACTTCTAGGCAATTACTTCCCATGCTGCCATGAATATCCACCACCAAACCTGTTTGGACTTTGGACTTCTATAATTTGACATCCTCTATATTGAATATCTTCACAAGTTGCATTTTTGTTCTTCCCATGTCAACCTAGGCCCTGCTGCAAAACCGGTTCCTCAACTGTCAATCTAGAACTTCTTTTTGTATACAACAAGTTCTTATAAAAATCCCTAAAATGTTCAAAAACGCTACCATAATCAGTCAACAACTGCCTTTGATTATCTATTTGTATCTCTGTAAGTAGGCTTCCCTCAATTCCAATATCCCATCCTACTTTAACTGTACTAAAAACTGAGTAGAATCTAACCATATATTGTAAGTACTCTAATGGTTGCTTCTTAATATGCAAACTAAAATTCAACTAGATTGCTATATGATTATGATCTAATATGTTTTTAGATAAGAAAATAGCCCCAGCTGCATTAAAATCCTGACATTAATGAGCATTTGTTAAGAATCCTCTAGACTCAGTATAATTTGTTATACCAGATTCTGTTATTTAATTTCTGTTAGCATCTTTTATCTCTCTCTGTATAGTTTGTTGCTCTGTCCTCATGTATATATATTTACACTCTCTCTGTATCAAATCGACAAGAGAGAAATAATACTCTATTCTTCATATTTCATATTCCTTTATGGTATCAGAGCAGTACTAAGCGTAACTGCATTTTCCTTTCATCCTTTTTTTTCGATCCTACACACTTCTCATGGCTCCCGATGCTTCTCTCTTGGCCGACAGCAACTCCAGCCTCATCTTCCTCAACATGCAATCCATCTTCAAGTTAACTGGCTCGAACTATCTGGCGTGGCGTGTACAAATTTTCTCTCTTCTCATTGGCTATGACTCTATGGGCTTTGTTGATGGTACTCAACCTTGTCCCGATGAGACCGATGAATCCTATAAACAATAGGTACGACAGGATAAACTTCTGCTTCATGCACTTACCGCCTTTGTCGATGCTACCATTATCAATATGTTGGGCTCTATAACCTCTTCTCAGCAGGCCTGGGCATTTCTTGCTCAGATGTATGCCAATAAGTCGCGGTCCCGCCTTATGTCTCTTAAAGAGAGACTTATCAATCTCACCAAGGGTGACTCCTCCATTGCCGACTATCTCCAACGCATCAAGAGCATTGCCAATGAACTAGCCATCATTGGTGGTCCGGTTGATGACACCGATCTTGTCATCCACACTCTCAACGGACTACGTCTGACTATCGTGATCTCTGTGTTGCTATACGTGCTCGGGAGCAAACCATTTTCTTTGATGATCTTTTTGACAAACTCACTGATCATAAATCCTTCCTGTTACGACAATCCTAATTAGCTGATTCCTCTCATCCTCTCACGGCTAATGCTGTTACTAGAGTCTAATACTCGTCTTCCCGTCCACCTGCGCAGCCCCAGTTCAACTCAAATCCAGTGTATGCCCGCCAGCCCAACCCACCAGGACTGATCAAGTCCTTTCGCTCCGTCATCTGTCAATAATGTGAGAAACCAGGTCACACTGCCAAGGTTTGTTGCAAGCTGCATCGCCTGCGGCTCTGGTACTTATAACTTTTCATCCGCCCACTTTGCTGGATGTCTAGGTCCCTCCCAATCTCCAGGGACATTCTTGCAATCTTCAGGCCCTCCTGCCTATTGGCCGACCAGTACACCAAATGTGTCCTCCAGCCCAGCTGACTCCACTACTACCTCCCAATGGATTCTCGACTCAAGTGCATCACACTATGCTACTAATAATTTAGCTCATCTTTCCTTAAACTCTCCATATTTAGGCAACGATCATCTTCAAATGGGTGATAGTTATAACCTCCCAATAACACATACTGGTAGCTTCCATTACTTCTCTCCCTCCAAACCTTTGTTATTTGATAATGTTCTTTATGTTCCAAATATTAGCCGTAATCTTGTTTCGGTCAAAAAATTCTACACCACTAATAATGTATCTGTGGAACTCATTCCTAATCGATTTCAGGTGAAGGACCTGCGGACGAAGGAAGTACTCCTCTCGAGGATGTGTCACAGTGACCTCTACAATTTCCACCTACCATCCTCCAGCCCTTCTGCTCTTCTGACTTCTGTTTCAAGTCCTGCTCTTCTTCATCACATTCTAGGTCATCCCTCTCATAAAGTGATGTCGCAACTTCATTCCAGCCAACACTTCCGCTGCCACTCCAAACTTCCACTTCCCTGTGTCTCCTGTGAATGTGCCAAAAGTCACAAGCTCCCATTCTCTACTCAACGTCTTCACAGCACCCGACCACTGGAGTTACTTTTCTCCGATGTTTGGGGTCCAGCTCCTGTGCCTTCCTTCGATGGTTTTCGTTATTATATTGTTTTTATTGATCATTTTTCTAAATATGTCTAGTTATATCCACTTCATCAAAAATTCGATGTTCTTGATGTTTTCAGTTCCTTCAAACTCTTTGTCGAAATTTTTTTAATTTTCGAATCTAATCATTATATACTGATAATGGCGGTGAGTATATTAAGCTACGTTTGTTCTTATCTAAGCATGGCATATCTCATTTCACTACCCCTCCACACACCCCCGAACTAAATGGCCCCTCTAAACGTCGCCACCGTCGTATCATTGAAACAACACGATCCCTTCTTGCCTTCAGTCATTTACCACCTAAATTTTGGTCCCATGTGGCTTCAACACCCATCTACCTTATAAACCGTATGCTCACTCCACTATTCTCCGTGAAATCTCCCTATGAAATCAATCATCGCACTGTTCCTACCTACAATAATCATCATGCTTTCGACTGTTTATGCTTCCCATGGTTACGTCCTTATACGGATCAAAAATTACAACCTTGATCTATCCCTTGTGTTTTTGTTGGCTATTCTCTTCACCAATTTGCCTACCTCTGTCTTGATCCAAATACAAACAAACTTTATACTTCTCGTTATGTCAAGTTTATTGATCATCACTTCCTGTTTGAAACTGTGTCAACCTCACCACCCTCCTCTGATCCAGCTGTCTCTTCTCCCCCCCTTACCACTCCTCACCAAGTTATACCGTTTTGTCACGTGACACCATCCTCCCCTGAGGGCGTACTTCTACAGTCGTCGGTTCCTGCACCACCGACTGCTCCTTCTACTGCACCACCACCTGTTGAAACTTCTTTACCCCCTGAACCTCCTTCCGATACGATCCTTGTGCCGCAAACCAGAACTCATACAATAATCACTCGTTCTTAGAACAATATTTTCGAACCTAAAATTTACCAAGTTACCACATAGCCCCTTCTAGCTACGAAGGAACCTCGCACCATAATTGAAGCTCTCCGACACCCGCACTGGCATGCTTCTGCATCTGAGAAATATAATACCTTAGTATGGAATGGAACTTGGGATTTAGTTCCAGCCTCCGATGCGATGAATGTTGTGGGCTGCATGTGGCTTTTTCGGACAAAACGCAAACCTGATGACTCCATTGATTGCTATAAGTCCCGCCTGGTTGCTAAGGGTTATAGCCAATGTCTGGGCATTGACTTCAAGGAGACCTATTCACCGGTTGCCAAACATCAGATGATCAAAGTCATCCTCACTGTTGCGCTCACCTCTGCATGGCCTCTCCACCAGATGGACATAAACAATGTGTTTCTTCAAGTTCGTCTTCAAGAAACAATCTATATGAAGCAACCTCCGGGCTTCGTTCATTTGGATTTTCCTCAGCACGTTTGCAAACTTTGCAAGCCCATCTACGGTTTGAAACAAGCGCCACGGACATGGTACAATGAACTCTGGAATTTCCTCCTTCACTATGGTTTTAAAACAAGTGCCGATGACTCTTCCCTCTTCATTTACCATTTGAATAATGTCACCATGTATTTTCTTGTCTACGTTGATGATCTCTTACTCACAGGGAGCTCTACCTCACAGCTCGCAGTTTTCCCTCCCGGTTTTTCCTCAAGAACCTTGGTACACCAAACTATTTTTTGGGCATTGAGATCACCCCTACTATCAACGACCTCTTTTTATCCCAACAACGGTACATCCATGATCTCTTACACAAGTTCTACATGGACGCTGCGAAGCCCTATGCGACTCCATTATGCACCTCCGCGGTACTGAAACTTGATGATGGTACGACTATGGTTAATGGCACCTTGTACCGGAGTATACTGGGCGCTCTTCAATATGTTACCATCACTTGACCAGATCTGAGCTATGCCATTAACAAACTCTCTCAATTTATGGACCGGCCATCGGACACCCACTTTACTTAACTCAAGCGCACTTTAAGGTATCTCAAACATACCCATAACTATGGCTTACACCTACGTCGACTCCTATATCTCAACCTTACAGCCTATAGTGATGCTAATTGGGGCAGCAATTTTGATTCAAAAACTTCTACGTCTGCCTATGTGATCTGTCTTGGGGGCAATCCTGTCTCGTGGTACTCCAAACGCCAACATACAGTTGCTAGATCTTCAACCGAAGCTGAATATCGAGTTGTCGCCAACACCACTGCTGAAATACTATGGCTGCGGCACTTACTGGAAGAACTTCACATCCACTCTCCGGGTCCTCCTACAATTTTCTATGACAACATAGGTGCAACTTATGTGTGCTCCAATCCAGTCTATCATTCTCGGATGAAACATCTATCTTTGGATTATTATTTTGTTCGAGAATAAGTTCAAATGAAACTTCTTCGGATGCCCCACATTTTCACTCACGACTAGATAGCTGATGCTCTCACCAAACCTGTTTCTCGCACCAAATTTGAAGCCTTTTGGACCAAGATGAATGTCTCCTCTCGACAGTTCATCTTGCGGGGGCATGTTAAGAATCCCCTAGACTCAGTATAATTTGTTATACCAGATTCTATTATTTAATTTCTGTTAGCATCTTTTCTCTCTCTTTGTACAGTTTGTTGCTATGTCCTCATGTATATATATTTACGCTCTCTTTGTATCAAATCGACAAGAGATAAATAATACTCTATTCTTCATATTTCATGTTCCTTTAGCATTTACCATAACTCTGATCTTCCTCATGTTTATTATTCCATGTATGCAAGCGTCCTTTCCATCTCACATTCACCATCTTACAATTGTTAACACATGATCTAAAAGTAGTTACCTAATTCACTGAAACAATTTCTGCTAATTCTATCATTCATATCTAAGACGTAGTTAAAATTCCCTAGCACCATGGAATAAGCTACGTTCTTAAAAAAAAAATCCCATAATTTGCATCTTCATGTTGCTTAATTATCACTTGAATATTGCAGAAATCCTTCCTCCATATTACCCAGATCGTCCCTTTTGGGTGAGCATAATGATTGATAAAATTTCTCTAACCTTTTTATATTTGTTCATAGGTGAAAGACAAAAATAACTAATTTTTATAAGAAAATGTTGAAATAACTCCTTGACGGTTAGGAATTTTCGGAAAAAGTCCCTATTATATTATTTAAACATGTCCAAAAAGGGTTGCTGGAGTTGACTTTCATTTAAAAAACTAATATTTTAAAAACAGGAGTAAAAATTAAATCAATAAGATAAAAAATTTAAGATTTAACATGTTCAATTAATATTAAACTATCATAAAACTAGTTAAATATTAAATAAAATTAAAAATTTTAAAATATGATCAACGGAAACTGTCCTTACTCATGAAAATTTTTAAAGTTTAATTAAAAATTGTTAAATAAAAATTGTTTAATTTATTTAGATTTATAAAAATTAATTAATTTATAAAAATCGACTGATTAATTAATAAATTATTCAGTTTTTAACAATAAAAAAATTAAAAACTTGAATGAAAATTTATTCCAATTGAAATTTTTAATTTGAATTAGTTGAATTTTTTAATTATTAAAAAAGCTAATAGAAGATCAGACAATATAAAGTTGGTCCGTGAACCAATCAAAAAACAAGCGACGTAAACCTACTAGCCCGAAAATTTTTACCTGATCCATTTCATTTACCCGACAAGACCCTACAAATAATCCAATCCACCCATCCTATCTTGATGGGGAACGTTTGAACTAACTTTCTTCCAAAGCTGGCACGACAGAAGCCCCATTCTGTCGTGGCTTGAGCAGCACGGTCAAAGACAGGATCTCATGGTCCCAAAGATGTCACTTTTAGCTTGGCCCGCCCCGATCAGCCAATTTTAACCCAAATTGATCAGAATTTGATCATCGGCCTGTGACTCAACTATTAATTCAAACACATCATTTTTGGTCTTTTTAAAAAAAATATATAAGATGGGTGAGTTGAATATATTAAATAAAAATGAAGTCATTTTGGAAAAAAATGATGTCATTTTCAAAATTTAAGATACTGTTCAGTTCTATTTTTATTTTTCTGTTGTAAATTTTAATTTTAATTTTTGTTTTTAACTTTTAGTTTCTATTTTTCTTTCAAATAAAAACAAAATTTTATTTAGTTGTTAATGTCTATATAATTATATTTT
>JANZXV010000210.1:20545568-20560412 GCA_027576455.1 Erythroxylum roigii | reverse complement strand
GTCCTCTTCTTTATCAGTTACAAAGAGAAATAAGTACAATTACATAAGGAAATATGAATGTCGTTAGATACTTTACAAGATTGAAAAAGCTTTAGGATGAGTTAGGATGTTGTTACCTATGTTGAAGTGTTCATACAGTCAATGTACTTTTTTTGGTACTAGAAAAAAATAGAGGAGATAAATTTAAGTCATAAGCTGATACAGTTTCTGAGGGAATTAAATGGCAATTACGATCAGGTTAAAAGTCAAATCTTAGTGATGGATCCACTATCGAGTATCGACAAAGTTTATTCAATAATTTTGACAGCAGAGAGATAAAAGGAAATTAATAAAAGGAGCAGAAACCGAAAACGTCAAAGAAAAACGTGGCAAATATGGTAAAAACAAAGAAAACAGGAGAGATGATATGGAATCAATTAATAACAGTACAAATGACTAGCAGATTAACATCTCTAGCATGATTCGGCAAGAAGCTAGAATATTCATGAGAAGAAAAGCAAAGTCTAGAGCAGAAAGATGTCATAATGTGATTTTTCACACATTTTGAAGAATTTGTAGGTATAATAACATATCATTCTTTTAGTTCTCTTGAATTTATTGGAAATGAATCTTAGATAATAGACACTGGAGCTTCAAATCACATGTGTATGGATGTTAAGAAAATGAAAATCATAAACCCAACCAATCAGCTAACTTCTGTTTATCTACCAAATAGAAGTAAGTTTGTTCACCATTTAGCTGATATAAACTTAACAAACAAACTAACCTTAACCAAAGCCTTACATATACCTAATTTTCAATTTAATTTGTTATCTATCAACAAGTTAACAACTACAACACATATAAAATTCACCTTTTATCCATCTTTTTGTCTTCTTTAGGACTTGAAGACTGATGAAAATCTAGCAGTTGAAAAAATAGTAGGCAGATTGTACATACTTGATCCTTCTTCTTTTGATCAACATATCATAGACTCCCACGTTGCTAAAACTAGTTGTTTTCCTTATTCTTTACAAACAAAGTTTTTGTAGTAGATAGGGTAGTTTGGAATAATGGACTTATACATCCCTCAAATATTATAACCACTCACATTTGTTCCATGAATGAGATTCATTTTGAATACCCAGATGTTTGTGATATCTGTCATATGGCAAAAATGAAAATACATTCCTTTTCCACTAGTGATATACATACAATCAAATGTTTCAAACTATTCATATGGATTTATAAGGTCCATGTCATACTTATAACATTAGTGGTTAAAAATACTTCTTAACTATCATTAATGATTTTAACAGATGTTCTTGGATGTTTTTGCTAAAATATAAATCTTAAGTGACGTCCACTATTTAATCTTTCTTTTAAATGACCCAAATTCAATTCAATCTTAAGGTACAAAATGTATGAAGTGATAATGGATCAGAGTTTTTGAATCAAGATTATTTTATGCTGTTTTTCAACAATGGGATTATACGTCAACGACCTTGTGTTCATACTCCTCAACAAAATGGGGTGGTAGAAAGAAAACATAACCATTTGCTAAAAGTAGCAAGAGCTTTGATGTTTCAATCTCAATTGCAAAATAAGTTTTGGGAAGATTCTATCCTTACTGTCACTTACATAATAAATCGTTTACCATTTATTTGACTATCCTGGAAAACCTCATATGAAATTCTTTTCGATAAACCATCTTCTTATGAACACTTTAGGAGTTTTGGGCGTCTTTGTTTTACTATAAATTCTAATCCTAAGAAATGATAGTTTGATACAAGGGCATATCGATGTGTTTTTATTGGATATAGTCATGGACATAAGGCATATAAACTCTATGATATCCAAAACCATAAAGTTCTTGTTTCTAGAGATGTTTAGTTTCATGAAAATATTTTTCCTTATCATAGGTTATAAGAACTTGCAAAAAATACTCCTCTCCTTAAACTTTTTGATTCACATGAATTTAAAGTTATTGATCCTTACATTTATTTCACTGATTTTTAGACACACGCTAATTCTTTTACTCCTTTGGACCTACCTACATCAGTACAAAAAACACCAATGATAATACATAAGGAGTCACGTTTGAGGAAAAGTATCAGAGATTGAAAACCACCTGCATGGTTGAATGATTTTGTTTCAAATAATGTACAATATGTTCCTTTTTCCACTACCTGTAAAAAAGCCTCACACCAAATGCATTCCCTTATCATAAATCACCTGAATTTTCTACATTTTAAATATCATTTTTAACTATAATGTCTAATATTTAAAAGCCATTTTCTTTTAATCAAGCTAGACTAAAACAAGAATGAATAGATGCGATGAATGTAGAGTTAAAAGCACTTGAGGACAACAAGACATTAGAGTTGACAGAGTTACTGCCAAGAAAAGGGCTAACAGATCAAAGTGGGTAAGAAACCTAATGGCACAATTGATAGATAAAAAGCTAGGTTAGTCACTAAGGGTTAAAATCAAATTGAAGGAATTGATTTTATGGACAACTTCTCACCAGTTGTGAAGATAGTTACAGTCCAAATGTTCTTGGCTGTTGTAGCAACTTACTCATGGCCACTTCATCAACTAGATATCAATAATGCTCTTATTCATGGATATATGGATGAAGAAGTGTACATGGTGCCTCCTGACGGGTATGCTAAAGCTCAGAGACATCAAGTTTGCAAGTTGCTTCGATCGTTATATGGCATGCAACAAGCATCATGCCATTGGAATCTTGAGCTAACAACAAAATTGCAGAATACTGGGTTCATTCAATCTTTGAATGATCATTGTTTGTTTATAAAGAAACCATAATCTTATTTCTTAAGCTTAATTGTCTACGTTGATGATGTTCTTCTTATAGGCTCTTCATAATTGGAGATGCAAAAGGTGAAGCAATTCTTGCATGAACAAGTTACTATAAAAGATTTGGGTTATGCCAAATATTTTTTAGGATCGGAGATTGCAAGGTCTATGGAAGGGAATTCTGTTAATCAAAGAAAGTATTCTCTAGACATTTTAGATAATGTTAGTCTACTTGGTTCCGAAACTACAACTACACCATTACTAAAGGGGTATAAATTTAGTGTCAATAGTGGAGAATTGTTAATTGATCTAAAGTCATACAGACGCTTAGTGGGTAGGTTGTTGTGTTTGCAATTTTCATGTCTAGATCTCTCTTACGCAGTCAGTTTGTTCACACTCTTTGATAATCACATTGGGATGCAGCTGTGCATGTATTGCGTTATCTCAAAGGTTCTCCTTCCAAGGGTTTATTTTTCTCTTCGAGATTGAATCTTTTTATGATACTGATTAGGACTCGTGCATTGATAATAGACGAACACTAACTGGTTTTTTTCATTTTTCTTAGTGGTTCCCCAATCTCATGAAAAACTAAGAAGCAAAATACCACTTCTCGTTCATCTGGAAGTAGAATATAGAAGAATGGGCACTACCATTTGTGACTTGTAGTGGATTTTCTATCTCTTGAATGATTTCCAAATTTCAATTCAGCTAACAATATCTTTATTCGTGACAATCAAGTTGCTATCCATATAACTTTAAATCTTTTTTTCCACGAACGAACCAAGCACTTGGAAATTGATTGTCATCTTGTATGAGACAAATACAAATAAGGGTTGATTATTCCATGCCATCTTCCTTCAAAGTTTCAAGTTACAGATCTATTTCCTAAAGGGTATATTTGGTTGAGGGTTTATTAATAGAATGGAATGGAATGCAATATTATTCTATCGTTTGGGAGGAGGATTTATAATGGAATGGAAGAGGAGGGTTTCATATTACATCTCATCCCATCCTAAACAGTAAAAATGAAAAACATCCAATTTGGGAGGTTTACGATAGAATGTAAAATGATAAACAACTATACACTATATTACATTATAAACCCTTCATTCAAAGAACTTCTACATTACATTATGAACCCTTCCATCCCTTCCAAACAACAATTTTCTAATATTACATCCATTTACGTTCCATTCTATTATAAACCATTCCATTACATTCTATTCTATTAAAAAATTTACTTCCAACCAAACGTAGCCTAAATCTCTAACAGCGCCTCTGTTTCAGCAATTTCTTTGTAAGTTGGCTTCACTTGATATTCATCAAGCTCTAACTTGGGGGGTTGAACAAATTTTATACTAATATATTTAACATTTCCACACGTACAAAAGTTATTTCTTTGGTTGTTAGTTTGTTAATTAGTTACTGAAATGATTTTGTATAAAGACGATGATGAATCGTAGTTGCAGAGCATGAGTGAATGAAATAATCTTGTGATATCAACTTGTTCATACATTAAGATATTTATACATAAACATTATGTAGTATAATTTTACATGAATAGTTCCTTTACAATACTCAGTCTATTGTATATACATCTTTAATATAAGTTAGAATCATTCCAAATATATAATTATACTAAAATTATCATTTTCAACTAAGATAATTCATTACTGACATGATCTAAAACATGTTTTTATTTTACGTCGTATTTTTTAATATTTCTTTTTAGTAGAGAACAACGAATACGAACACACTCATATTCTAGGTCATATATTTTATTATTTTTGTAACTTATTTTAGTGAGAAACACGGGTATAGATATGCTTGTATTTTAAGTTATGTTCTCTTTGAAAACTATTTTGTCATTAACATGGCCTCTAAGTTGCCTATTTCTTCGTCTTTGTTTTCTAAAACAGAACATGTTCTAGTACACAAACTTGTTCATCCAACACACTAAAAAAATGCTTATATTTCTTCAAAAACTATTTAAAATAGTATGCTTATATATATGAGATATACAATAATCTTCTTGATAATATACTCCAAAATAGGTCAGGTTGTAGTCCTGTCTAACATTTAGAAATATAGATTAAGTTGAAGAAATGTTTGAACATCTCAATAGTAATTGGCTTTGTTAACATGTCAATTGTATTCTTTAAAGTATGAATCTTTTCCAACAAGATCTATCTAGATGCAATCAATTCTTTAATATTATGAAACCTCACATTTTTGTTTTGTCCTCGCATGATGTATATGATCCTTTTCCAAATAAATGATACTTTGAATGTCTTGATGCACTTGAATTTCATCTTGATTAATGTCCATCTCCTTTGCTAACCATGCAAGGCAAAATAGCTGCCTCAACTACTACCATGTGATGTACTTTAATTGTAGACAATAAAACTTTAGATTGAATTATTGATTTTCAACATATAGACCTCTTATAAGAGTAAAAAGATACCCTTTAGTAGTTATCTTGTTATCTAAATTGCCTACATAATCTAAATTCACACATCTAACAACTGAAGGTTTACTCTTACCTATGTTAAACATAACATCGAAATTTGTTGCACTTTTCTAATTCTTGAATATCTATTTGACTGCTTCCTAATAATGTCTTTTAGCTTTCATTATGAACTTACTAATATGATTAACAATAAAAGCCAAATTTAACCTCATGCAAAGTATTACATACATTAAATATCTAGTGGTGTAAACATATGAACTCTTGGACATATCTTCAACCTCTACTTATATCTTTAGCACTGATATATGAAAAACCTAAAGGGATTGGCCAATAGAGTACTCATCGATTTAACTTTGCTCATTCCACCTTCTTAATATAGCTGCATCAAAATAATTATAGCTTTTATCTTTTTAACTATTCATTTGAATAATTTTTTTTAATAAGACCCAATTACTTCTTCTCAAATGTCTTTTCCCAAAAAGATATTTAGCTCATCCACACCATACCTGTTGTTTGCAACAATTAACATATCATCCACATGTAGTAGAAAAATATACCAGTAGGAATCATACTCACATTTCTTATGTCAAATCATGCAAGAGCTAAACCTTTTATACTATTACCATGGAGACTATTTTAATCATAAAATGGCTTCCTTAATTTATATATCAAGTGTTACTCAACAAGTTAAATTAAATCCTTCAAATTGCTGCATGTAAATCCACTCCTTCAAATTGTTGCATGTAAATCCACTCCTCTATGTCACCATAAAAACTCATTTTCACATTCATATTATATATATATATATCCAAAATTAGATACCAACGATCATTATCCTAATAAAAGTGTGTATAACCACTAAAGAGAAAAGCTTATCATAATCAATTTCCTTTTTTTGTACATATCTTTTTTCATATTAGTCGAATCTTCAAAGTTTTTTCTTCTTTTTCTAATAATGTTGGCTTCATTATGAATATTCACTTACATCCTATAAGATTTGAGAAGCTTCACTAGTTCCCTTGTCTGCTTCATATGCAAAGACTCATTGCTCCATTGTAGCTCCTATAATCGATCTTTATCTTGACTAACCATGCATAATCTCTTAAAAGGTAATTAGATCCTCATTACTAATGATAAGTGTGAAAGATACTAAGTCTTCCCAACTATATCTATTTAGAAGTCTAATTATGTTTATCGTTCTATCTATGATTATACTATAGTACTACTCTCCACCTAACATAGTTCTTTTATCTACTAAACCAAAATTTCCAGTATCTCTAACATCTGCTTCAAAAATTTTCAATTCCACTTATATAACCTTTAAACTAGTACTGCTCTTTGTTAATTTGGCATATCATCTCAATACATTTTCTTCAACATATATTACTTATTAAACACCATATCCCCACTAGATAATTAACCATCTTCTTTGATATAGAGTCTTAAGACTGATTTCCCTTAACATATTTTGCATAGCTAATAAAGATATACTTTTTTTTCTTTGGATCCAATTTACACACTTCTCATCACTGAAATTAGTACCTATGTGAGATAACCAAAAATCATCAAATTCAAAAAAAATCTACCTCATTCTCTATCCACCTCTCCTTTACTGCTCCTCCATCCAATAAAGTATATGTGATATATTGATAAGGTAACATGTCATCTTCATTGTTTCCCCTAAAAAATTTAAGGAACCCTACATTTATTCTTAAGAACTTAAACATTTTACCTATGGATCTCTTCATTCTCTATGAAACATCATTCTACTTTAGAGTTTTACAAATTGTGTAATGCCTCTAAATGTCATATCCTTATAAAATTTTTGAAATTGTGTTTGCATAATTTTTTTATGATCTCAAGAACTTGGTCTTTTTGTTTATCTAATTCTTTTCCTTTGCCTTTCACGCCTTGAACTTTGTAAAGACCTCATATTTAGACCTTATAAAGTATACCTAGAATTTTTTCAGAAAAATTATTGATGAAGGTAAAAGATCTACTTAACAATAACTCTCTAATAAGATCATTTACATTGATATACATATAATTTAAAATTCATTCAATTTTGTGCTTTCATGTTTTAAATGTCTCCTTAAACTATTTATCAAGCACATAAAACTTTTGTAAGTTAAACTTACAGTGTTTGACACCCTTTAATGAGTTTCTCTTATGAAATTTTATCGATTCTCACTCACCAAGATGGTTCAATCATATGTGCCAACAATGTAGTATTATCTTCCTCTAATTCTACTGAAGCTACTTGTCCATTTAACAATTGTATTCCAATTAGTCTATAGTTTTTCTTATCAATTATGGCTTTTATAACATTCAATGCCCCCCTTAACCACTCTAATATTGTCTTTATTAATTTTAGTATTTTATAGACAAACCCATTCACATGTAAGGTACCCAAAAAAGATATGATTCTCCATCAAATCTAGTACTTTCCTAATGTAATGTAATGTCCTAATAACACCATTAAATATCTTGTTCTTATCAGGTCATATTATGATAATTTCACATGCTTTACATCTCTTACCTGGACAAAACCAAAGTTGTCGAACGTGTGACATAAACTAAATTCTCGTTTGGTGTCATATGATCTGAGCATCCTAAATCTAGAATTTATGAATCCTTCAATTATTTATTAAAATATAGACCATATTTAGATCATTGCAATCTATATCTCTATTCTACACTATTTTAACACCCCTTGACGAATCATCAGTCTTCCTTTCGTCTATTTCTTCTTATTTGGGATGTCATTCCTAATATGCACAATTTGCTCACATTTATTGTACCAGATTGTCTTTTTACCCTTAAGTTTATATTTAAAACCCCTCTCAAATAAGCCATCTTTACTCTGCTTTCTCCTACCATCTTGATCTCCACTTATACAGTCTTTCACCTTGAGATATTTCACTAGTATCTTGTCTTTGTTGGTTATGAGCCAATAACACAATAGTTATGTCTTCAACACCAATTGTCTCCTCTTTAATGTGAGAATGGTCATCAGACACTAGGAAGCACATCTCTAACACGAGCTAGAGTCCTTTCAAAATATAATTATACTAAAAGCACAATTTTTAAATAAAACAGTTCATAACAGACAAGGTTTGAGATATGATCATGTTTTACTTTTTTTTTTCTTTTAATAAGAAACATGAGCAGATACACACTCATGTTTTAAGTCATTCTCTACAACTCTTTTTAATGAGTAACATAGACACACACGCATATTTCAAGTCATTTTCTCTTTAAAGTCCCTCTGTCATTCAACTTGCCCTTTAATTCACCTATTTTCTTACCTGTGTTTTTGCCTTTAATTTCTAAAGAACATGCCTTAATACATGATCGTGTTCAAACCATGTTCATCCAATACACTCCTAAAGAAGTATGTATATTCTGCTTTGAACTTTCTAATTCATACACACACAAAAAAACTATACAACCAACCCAATAAAATATATGTAGGGTGATACCACATGCATATACATAAAGTGATACAGTATTTACATACATAGAATAAAACGAATTTGAAAAGTATGTATACTAGAATCGATTTTTTTAGGGACTTATAATCTTTATCTTTCAAGTAATTATCAAATAAGCCAACAAATGCACTCAATAATTAGTCAATAATTTGAATAACAAATGTGATCTAATTAAAATATTTTTTTAAGTTTGGCATGTCTCCACCTGTTATTATAATCAACAGGTAAAAGAACAAGTATATATTTAATATGCGTGGCAATTGCAATTCAAGATTTCATCTCCCTGTTCCAATGCATTTTTGCTCTTTACATATGACAGACAAAAAGTTATTAACCAAAAGAAACATATGTGGCTACCATAACTCCAACGGGTCAATTTTGGTGATTACACTATTCTTTTAGCTACGGCTTGGATATCTGGTTTCCTGTAGGATTCAAATTTTTATCCAACTAATAATGGAACTTAAACACAATTCCAGAGTATTAGTATTCAGGCACAATACATGCACCTTCAGTCAAAATATGAGATTGCTGCTTCGTAAACCCCAAACGTTTTATGAGATACCAAACTTTGAGCCATTTTCAAACATGTTTTACTTCTATAATATGGCAATTGGCAATTGATGGGCATGCCACGTTGTATGTTCCAAGTTGGCTTAGTCATTGATATCCATAATTAATTAATTATTCATTAACTACTTGGAAATTGTTCCCACAATCACCACTGGGAATTGTATTCAATAGAACAGTTAAGCAAGTCACAGTAGATAATCTAGAATATTAAGTACAGCTTTGAGTAGCTCAGTAGCTATGCAATCATATTCCTAATATAACTAACTAATGAGGTTAAGTGTTGAAAAAATGAAATGAGAAGAAGAGAGGCGTGCATATGGGAAGCAAAAGTCGACATTTGGCATACAGGGAAGAGCAAAACCTTGTTGTATGTTCTTTTACCACTTAAATCCTAAAGATAAATAGATAAGTTTCTGGTACTAAATCAGACTGTTTACCATTAGGTAAGTTACTTTCAAAGGATCAAATTGATCGAAACGTCGTACTGTCAACCTTTATCAACATTTCACTTCGATAAAAAAAACGCTAAGAAACTGGTAACCCCAACACTTCATTAAACCCTTGTCGCAGAGCAGCTCATTAGTAAGCACGCAACAGTCTTTTCTGATAAGACACTAAACAAACTATTAAATAATCCTAACCCAAAAATAAAGAAGCCGAATTCCTACGGAGTTGTAAATACACAATATTAGAGACCTAATATTTCATCAGTAACATAGTAGTGACTGTTGAACATTATTTTATCATATGGTCAACTTTGTTGAGAAAGTTGCCATAACTACAGTCCTCAAGAGACTCTTGTGAAGGGAAAGAAACGACAAAAAGAGCCACTAAAGGAGTGTCAAGACCTTATCTTTTACTCAATTGAAAATTCGGTTAAGTTTTTGCATCTTTTGACGGAGTAGAATTGGTCCCAGCTGAGAAAAGAGTACCGAAAGGAAAAACAAGAAAATATATATAATACAGTGAACTTGGAATATTCTATTTTCAATGGTAGTGGCTAACGTTAGAGAGAGTCACTGTACCATAAAAGCAGCCAAATTAAGAACAGAAACAATAATGTGCGACAGTGTGAGACAGAGAGAGAAGATGCCGACAGTGGTAAGCACATAGGCATCAAGTGTAATGAAAAAGATGGGAAACCAAAGTCATTGCTTAGGAGAAAGAGTGGAGTTGCAGGAATTACATGAGCAGGCGCACAAACGTAAAAAGGCCTCGAGTAAAGACTAAAGAGATAGAATCTGACAGGTTTAAGAGGACAATTACTGTGCTGTGGACCTACGACCATTTCCTTGCACTCCCCCTTTTTGTGACCCCCACAAGGAAAAGGAGCCACCTTCTTTCCTCTCTCACTGATTATCTTTGTGTTAAAACCTTAAACCCTAGTTCAGGGTTTCTGTCATTGGGATCCAACAACCCCAAAGTAAGCCAAGCTTAGTATTATGCTTAAGGTTGCCGGAAGATTCCAAGCAAAGCAAACGTCAAATGACCCTAACCCTTCTGCGCCAGCTGGTCATCTCTTCAGTAAACACATGTTCTTAAGCGGTTTCTTATGAGGTTAAAGGAGAACGGATCGGAGAGGTTGGAGATAACACCAAACAAACCCCAAAGTGGGGATGAGAGGCAATAATTAGGAGCTGGACCAGTGTGCAGGCTACGGGAGAGAACTAACATGACCTTGTCGGTTGTTCTGCAAGAGTACCTTCTTCTGTAGGAGTGTCGTCAGTGTCTTTGTGACTATTCAATGTTTATTCGTACAAAGCCCACAAAACCAAACACACCTGTTCCTTTGATTGCATTCCATGGCATTGGATGGGATATAGGAAGCAATCTTCCATCTCACTTTTCTGCTAAGATTAAGCCTTAAAATCTCAACCTAATTTCTATGTTTACATCGACTGCAGATATGAGCCTTGTGCTATTTACAGCTTTTTAACATCAAATCTACAGTGCAGTTGATCAAATTATCAAGGTAAGTGATAGGCTCATAGCTAGTTAAATCTAGCAGGGGTCCACGAAGCTTTCATTTTGAAACTTGGGATTTCAAGATCTTTCTGTTCATTTAATTTTTCTTAAATAAAGTCCTGGGCTCCTCCTGGTATTAATCTCCTCCTCTAGGTCATCTAATCATTTGCCCATGTACTGCTCAATCACTTGCTTATGTCTACAGGTATAAGGCTGAGATTAGTGACATGGGTTGTTGGCTTTTGCACCCATATACGTCAAAATCAATACTAGAGTTAAGAGAGTAACCTTCAGAGTGACCTAGTGATTAGCTCTTTGATCAAGCTTGTTGTTTGATAAGATGGCCTGAATTAGGGCTAAGAAGATCACAGGTGGGAACTTGTAGTTTCTCTGTTGAAATCAAGGAAAACGACGGCAATGATGCAGTAGAAAGAAGGGTTTGGTAGATTCAAGTCTTTGGATAAATACTGAATCCAGTTTCATGGCACTGAGAGGCCAAGATAAGGCAGGTATGCCAGGCTCTTTGTTCTACAATCCAATGAATAGAGATTCCCCATCCAAAGTCCCTTCTGCATCTATAGTTCCAGGTTTAGCGGAAAGAAGAAAAGATCATCAAAGTGCTACAACTCAAATCCTTGACCAACAAGGTCATATTCTTCATCAATCTCAGAAGACAACAAGAGATGCTGACCAATCCACAGATCCAATACCTGTACCAGAGTCAGCTACAACAGTTACCACAAGTGCAATCAACGCAGACCCGAATCCAAGTAGATCGATTTCAAGATCTCCGCCACCAACATTGACGACACCAACGATTAGTTATCGGGAATGTTTAAAGAACCATGCTGCAACTATGGGAGGACTTGTCGTGGATGGATGTGGAGAATTTATGGCAAGTGGTGAGGAGGGCAAACCTGAATCTTTGAGATGCGCAGCTTGCGGATGCCATAGGAATTTTCACAGAAAAGAGATCGATGGAGCGCCAACCTATTTAGCTAATTCTCACCATAAGAATAATGGCCAAAGAACTGCCCTACCTCATCATCATCTTCATCATCAGCAAGTCAGCACTTCACTTCCTCAACCGCATACTTCTTTTCACCAGCATCTGAGACAATATCTTGGAACAACTCCGACTGCACCAATAATGATGACCTTCGGAGGAGCTGCAGCGGAGTCATCAAGTGAAGATCTCGACATATTCCAGTCGAACTTGCAAGTGCAAGCATCAATTCATCCGTCTTCATCTTCAAAGAAGAGGTTCAGAACGAAATTCAGTCAAGAACAGAAGGAAAAAATGATGGAATTTGCAGAGAAATTGGAGTGGAAGATCCATAAACAGAATGAACATGAGGTGCAACAGTTTTGTTCTCAAGTGGGTGTTAAAAGAAAAGTTTTCAAGGTCTGGATGCACAACAACAAGCAGGCAATGAAGAAGAAGCAACTTGAAGAAATTTGAACCCTTGTAAGGCACTGTTCATAGGTTGGAAGGCATATTATGTCAAGAATTAGACTACAATCTGCATAACCAAGACAACAAGTAATTTCTCACTCATCACTAATTTCTATCAAAGTCCACTAGTTTTAATATCCTACATACATTGTAATGCAGTCTTCTAAACCATTCATAGTCATCAAAATCCCATGAATTTGTCATTTTTTATGTGAAGCATACTTGATCTCTCAGTTTTTCTGTTCCATTCTTGATACAAATATGACAACAAAATAGGAAATTGAGAAAGATATTCTCGCCTTTTTTCTTAGGAAAAGTAAAGAAATTTTAATCTTAAACTTCCCACTTATGTGTCGTATATTTATTATTTCTTTCACATTCTTCTTATAATTTTCAATTTTCTATGGCCCTCTCAATCAATGAAAGCCTTTTAGATTCCTTGAACTTAACCACAATGTCATTTTAATTCCCCAGTTAAACAAAGCCGGAGCAAACGGGATGTAATTAAAGCATGATAGTGAAATATCAGGCGCCACCACCTCTACACATGCCTTTTCCTGTTACTTGGTTTGGAGGGTTTGCAATTAGGAAGTTATACTCAATGTTTCTTCATGTGGCTCATGATTTTTGATGGCGGAAAATGATTGTTTGGTATGATATTTACAAGAAGACAAATAAAGATTGTATGTTCTCTAGCTCAAAGTTAACTTGCCATTACCTATTGGCTTCATATGGACTTCAATTTCGAGCTCCAAGTTCATTCCTGGTTACTTTGCAAATCAAAAGACAGACTTGATCAGATGGGTATCTTAAAATCTGATTAAGTGATTCGGGGCCTAACACGTCCTTTCTGAAAACCAACCAATGATCGAAACATACCAATCATAGAAATATTTTCTACAGTACTTTAAAGCACATAACTGACACTCCGTTTTCATTCTATGCTTCCACTTCCCAGGTTCACAGGTTCTTATTAATGCCATGAAGAATCCAGCAGGAGATTTTATAATGGCCATCATGAACTTTAGATTTTCACGTACTGTTTTAAGCTCTGAGCGATTGATCCAGAAATCGAAACTCACCATTTTTCTGTTAATCTTAAATAGGAACAGTCTTCATAAAATTGGCAGTTGATAGGGAAAATTAATAGGTCTGAATGAAATAAGGTTGGAGGAATCATACGAATATGCAAACATTTCAGTTTTTTAAAATGAAAGAAGTCCATATGGTTAATGGGTACAAATATATTCCTAGTTCTATTTGATATCAGTTCACTTTTACAATCCTCAAAGTTTAAATTCAACTAAAAATGACAATCTACATTAAAATTACTAAGTTTACTACGATTATTATATATTGACATTTGGTACACACATCTTACATAAATATAGTATCAAGTGTGGCTTTTATATTTAATACTATTGGTGTTAGACAAAACACCAATTTTGTTGGTTAAGGCTATAAATTAAGTTGTTATCACTTGTTCAAAAAGTAATTGAGGTGAAACAAAGTATTGAGAACATTTTAGCCTAATGGTTAATCCATTTGCCTGCAAGAATTTGTAGGCATTGACATACCAACCTATACGTGGTTATGTGATTAACAAGAAATTAATCCTTGCCTTGAATTTCAGATAACAGGAGAAGGATGCAGTTATAGGTTTGGATGAGAAGGTGGACTCAATTTGTAAGCCAACTTCCGGTAACCATGTATTGAAGAGTCTGGAACATAGAAGATCCAAGGACTCTAAACTGGAAACATTATCTTGCTACAGCTATTTATGTCTAGCTGAGACCTTACTCGAAATTTATCTTATTAGAAATAGTTCTGATACACTGTGGATGTTAGAAGTGCCTAACTCACCCCCAAAAGTTAGCTCAAGAAGGGGAGGTCTGCACATTATTATAAATTATTAAATGCTCTTATATTTGTCTGATGTGGGATTCCTGACACACCCTTCTTAGTCCAGAGCAGACAGGGACGGAGATACATAGCAACTTGGGGGGTCACTGGGCCCCCCAAGTTTTTTTTAAAAAATTATTTTTAATATATATATATATATATATAAAGATAGAGTTATTTATAGG
>JANZXV010000210.1:20458948-20469588 GCA_027576455.1 Erythroxylum roigii | reverse complement strand
AATTTTATTTAAATTACTAAAATATTCAAAATCTATTATAAATAGGCTTAAGTTTTGAAGGAGTTTGCAGTCTTTGCCTAACCTTTTCTATAATAGTTGTAGAGTTCTTTTAACTTATTATGTCCCGTTAGAAGCTAGATACTTATGCGACTATAATAGTTAAGATGAGTCGATTTTAGAAGCAGTTTGAGGGATACAACAAGAAAATGATCGTTGAAATAAAATACAAATTAATATCATTTTTTATGATTTGTGTGTTAAACGTTTATAGAATTTAAGTAATCTTGACTTTCAGAAAATCAAAACGAAAAGTTTTGATACAGGGTGGTGCTTTTAACAAGTTGATGATTTCTTCTTTGAATGCCTGCAACAAATTGGAAACGTCCAGCTAGAGAATCTTTGTAAGTAATTTTCCTTTTTACCTATGTTATAGCTATCAACTTGTGAAGAATCACTCAGGTAGCTTTGTGTCCCAAGATTGTCTTAAATAAGATGAATTTTCAATTCACGTCAAAAATTTCTGTACAGGATGACTAAATGACTGGAGATATGGTTAGCTCAAAAAAGATAAATATTGCCCTGAAGGAAAGGACTATTCGAGAAAAATTAGATGAAACGTTTTTTTTTTCCCTGCAGAATGGCTCAATGCCCGCAATGCTCGCTGCATCAAGTCATAGATGAAGCACTGGAAAGAAATCTTATTTCAAATGAGGGGAAAAAAACAACAGTCCATACAGAAAAATAATGAGCAAAGTCACAAACCCAAATATTACTGACTGAAAGCCATAAAAGCAAAGAAGACTGAAGTTCCTGAAGTCGGAAAGGAAAAGAAAAGAAGAAAATTATCTGGACAAATTCACATTTAAAGGGCCCCTCAAAAAGTTGTTCACTTGATGAGATCATCAAGAAATGAACATTGAAATGATGCAAACCAATAGTATGATCAAAATGACAGCACAAACCGAGTAAACCCATGCCCTCCTCTTGTTCATCTGGTTGGCAGAGTGAAGATTGTTAGTTCCACCAGAGGTGAAGTTGCCAGCATTGACTACATGATCTTCAATATCATCAATCTTCTCCCCTTGTGTTTCCACAAGAGCAGCCATGTCAAGGAAAACCTGGTGCAGTTTTTGCAAGCTTCTTTGTATGTCCATCACAGCCTCATGCCTCTCTTTGCTTTCTAAATCCACCTCCACTTTTCCTGCCAAAGTCTGAATTGACCCACCTCCAGAAATCATCTTTTCGATCACTTCCTCGCTTGGTTCCTCTCCTGTCACAATATAGTACCTTCTCTTCAGATCGTTTCTAAAATCAGCCAGAATCTTTTCTCTCAAAACCTGAAATTCGCTCATCAACACCCTAAGTTTAACTTTCAAGCCACTTGTTACCGATGATCTCGTTCTGTCAATATGACTCCCTTCCCTGTACAGCTCTGAGATTCTCCGATTGGAGACATTGGAACGATCAAGTGATTCGAGCCTTTTCTTGACGATCTTTGCCTTACTGAGGACTGCAATTATATCAGATTCTATTTGGTCTCTCAACCCCCGTAGTACTTTGGCACTATGAATTGACTTCGTCTCTTCATTTAACGTTTGAAGATTAAACAAGAGATTGGTGATCTCTTCCATTTCAATCATGATCCCATTGACTTCTTGGAAGAACTGTGTGAGGTTTGGATCATTTTTGGGATTGAGTTGGCCCGATTCTACGTCTAGTTCCAGTTCAATGTCCTTTGCTGCTTTCTTCTTCAGTTCCACATAACTTAAGAACGATTGTGTCATTAGATCGTTCATCTTGGAAATCAGTTGTTCAATACCTGTCAGAAAAGAAACAATGACGACCACCTGAAAGAAACTGAAGTTTTTTTATATCAACCAAAGGCAAAGCAATAATCTTGAAAAACCATTGAAACGGTAAAAGAAAAGGAATGAATACCCAGAAAACAGATTCAAGGCTTTTATCTACTACTCAAAGACTCTTTAGACTGTCAAAAGTTTCCCCTTCTGGAAATCTGCATGAAATACACAACCAAAGAAAGTGGTCGAGGAATAGAAGTAACCATTCAAGTCAACAACACTACATAATAAAGGAAAAACTTGAAAAAAATATGTTATTC
Source organism: Erythroxylum roigii (assembly GCA_027576455.1). Lineage (NCBI taxonomy): Eukaryota > Viridiplantae > Streptophyta > Magnoliopsida > Malpighiales > Erythroxylaceae > Erythroxylum > Erythroxylum roigii. The sequence continues at coordinate 20,467,469 of JANZXV010000210.1, read as the reverse complement.
TTGAAGTTGGATAGCCTATATTATTAGAAAAATTGTTCCAAAAAAGACTGCAAGAAACATTTTCTATCTGACAACCTTGGAGTACGCAGAGTGCTTTCGATTCTGAAAGAGAAACTGTACGTTAGATAGCCTTTAACCCTCTCTCTTTCACTTTGTCTTCGGAATAAGTAGAGAATTATTGTAGCAGTTGAAGTCCGTTAACGACTTCACATTATTTGAAATTCAAGAATTTTCAAAATTCAGTTACATAAATAATAGCCGTTACTTAAGAATCTCCTCGATGGTGGGGTGGTGCATCTCCGGAAAATTTGATCCTGCAGATAACGTGCTCTACTTGACATGAATTCAAGTCAGAGTCAACTCAGCCTAAACGCCGTCGTTCAAATCTCTGGGGGGCAAATTTGGGAACAAGACCTCGTTTTACTCGACTCACCTGGCCCCTGGCTAGTTCCTCATAACAAAAGGAAAAAGCATAATTATGCAACTAAACCTTAGTGCATGGCTAGCAGAGCCAGTGGTGAGTTATCCTTTTTCTTTTCGTATTTCGATTAAGAGGTTAAAAGGAATCATGAAAGAAATGTAAAACAATTCCATTTCCATGAACATGTATAACATATTTTGGGTTGGAACAAGAACACCAATAGGGCAACTTAGTTGAAGACAAAGAAAACTTGTAGAAATGTAAAAGCATCGTGCACTGCAATGAATGAAAGAGAAGCAATGAAAACCATAGCATGTAACAGATACAAAAGCATCATTGCTAAGCCGCTTTACAATTCCAAGGTGAGTCTCCCACTAAGAGATGTTGTTGCTGATTTTCTCAGTTCCAGTATTTGCTAAAACCGGTAGTGTTTGCTTATCTTGGACAATCGAGGTTCAGGTTTCCACCTACACTAGTTTCTTCTCTTTTGATCTTCTCAGCTTCAAGCTTTCGTAAAGTTGTAGAACTTATTTTATCTCCACTAGATTCTTCAGAAACTAAGTCCACAACTTCAATCTACCAAACAATCATAAAATAAGAGCCTTTTAATAAACGCACAAATAGTAAATCATCATAGCGGAGATAAAAGCATACATCACATATGCACAGAAAGAAAGGGTTCAAACCTTGAGTTGTGAAAGACCCCTTTCAGCTCTCTTCTTATTTACAGACAACCCACCTGGTACCGTCTCCTTACTGCCACACAACTTATTATAAGTCAAAAACAATGGCAAGCGTAGAGGATATTAAGAGCCTAGAAGACATGAGTTAATTAGTGATGTAGGACGAATAGGAAATATGTAAACTAAATAAAACTCGCGCAAAATGAAAAATTTGGGCTGCTGAATTTTTTTAGGTTTGATGGGGTTCAAATTTTAGGACTGAAATTTCAGTATAAGTTGTTAAATGTTTAGGTTAAGATTGCTGGAAATTCATATTAGAATTGTATGGAAATTTAGTGAAGCAAACAGAACAATGGATAATCTTAAGAATCTCTATTAAGATTACAAAACTAGTTATCAATCTTATGATTTAAGAATCACTTGTAGAAGAATGCACATGCATGATATGAAAAATAAGAACTTGTACATAGATCAGCCTTGCTTTCATCGAAAGGTTGATTACATATATACAAGATCCATGAAACTCTCATTGTAGTAAAGAGATTCGAAGTTCATATCTAATAAGGAAAAGTCGGCACAAATAAAATTTGAGAAATATGACAAAATTGTACATGTTGTCACTGTTTATATAAACAGTATCATAACAACTCCCACCCTTTATCCCACCAATTAAGCCTTATAGTTGAGTGATTTGCCCTCTTTTGTTCCTTTTATAAACATGAAGGTGTTTTGCATCAATTAGCCACAAATAGACAGAAATTGTCCAATTCACATAACAAACACCAAAACATAAATGGCTAGAGAAAGAGCAAACGTTTATTTTGTTAAGTAACACAAAAATGTTGAGCCATAGGAAGTTTAATCACAAGACCCATGTTGTAACTACGGAAGTTACTCATCTGAATATAAAGTAAGAGATCAGAGGCTGTACCTTGGACTAAAGAAACTCTGCAAGCATACTTAAGAATGACTTACCTAACGACTATAGCTTCCAAATTCTCATCAACAATTGAAGGTCCATAAGGGTCTGTGATAGGCTCAACTTGCACTACAATCTCTGGCTTAATAGACTGCATAAAATGTTGGAAAGATAAAAAATGATCATGCAAGGACCATTTAAAGGGGAAGAAGATTTTGTGCAGAGAACAACATCGGAGGAAACAAATTTTTAAGTACAGTAGTCTCCAGATGCATGGCTGATGGTTCACATCATACATTTAGCAAACTTTATATTCATCATGGTGGTTCAAGTTTGGCATCAACAATAAACCAGAAAAAAGGTTAAAAAGAGAAAAGGCAGTTTCAGTTTCATTTTTTCTCCACTAAAATTACAGGTTCTATTCAAGAATAAAGGAAGAAAGCCATGAGGTTGAAGCAGAAGCCATAGAGCTCATGGCGAAGAAAAAGTCAATCACCTCAAAGCCACTGTATCAATGATAAAAGATTGAACAGTCTATGCAACCCTTACATCATTACATAACGAAAACCAGTTTCCTGTGTATCATGATCCATTGCAACTTCAAAAACATAGTATGTAAGAACACAGACCTTGATGTAATTTTCAACATTTCGCATTCTTTCATCAATGGGCTGTATCAAGTCAGCATACTGCAAAAGCAAAAACAAAGGCTCAAGAGTATAGGAGCCTATACACCATGATTAAAAATGATAAAAACAAAAAAGCTATGAGTTCAAAGATGTGTGAATTAATATCATAAGATCTCAGCAGAAATTTGTACTATTCTACTTCAGAAAAGAACCGTAGACATGTTCTAACGATCAAAGACACATCTCCTTGATCATCGGGTTTTTCAACATCTGCACTTAATGTGATAATGGAGAAATCTGACCAAGAAACTCAGGCTTTAGGAAGAAAATATTAGAATCAACTATTCGCCCCAACCCCATTAAACTGAAATTAACAGCTGCAGCCTCACAACACGTATACAATTTAAAGACTTTCCAATACAGTTGAATCCCAATCCGTCGATGTTCTCGATTAAAGAGGCCAAAACACTAACAATAAGAAGCAAAGGGTACAATGAAGAAATCATCTTTATCGTCACAAGACAACTGAAGTAGGAAATTACAAAACTTGATTACCTGCTTCTTAGTCAACATAGGACCGTCACAGACTCCAATCACAATCCGTTCTCTCGCTAGCTCTGCCGACGCCTGCAATACAAACTATCATAAAAGGACCTCATCTTTTTCTCCACAAACTCAATAAGAAATCGAGAAATTTAGGAGGAAGTGCCGCACCTTGAGGAAAAGACGATGACCCTCGTGTAAACGGTCAAAGGTGCCGCCGAGAACCACCGCTTCATAAGTATTCGGTGGCGATATCTTCACATTAACAGCCGATTCCTCCAATGTTGCCATCTGATAAAGTTTAATCAGGCGCTAATTACTAACTAAAACTGCAAAGTCAGTGATAGAAGGCGAAAGAAACAAAGAGAGACGGGGTGTTTGAAGTGCAATTGAGCTCGAGGCGCGTGGTGTCGGACTCAAACGCTGACAGCCGCAATTGTTTCTCACAAACTTGTACAAGAAAAGGGGAATTTTTCGGCGAGGTACAACGAACCTGTGTACATGCTCTCATATCACTGGTTTTGGATGGTTGGGCGGGTTGTTGTTGGTCTGGTCATGTTTTTTTCTTACATTACCGTTTTCCAATTTAAGTCCTTGTCTTTTCTGTTTTTAACACATTCGACATCAACTGTACGTTTTCTTATCAAATTTGGATCTTACACCGCTTATTATTGGTTCACTGGTTCTACACTGGAAAGCCAAATTGACAGTAGATGAACAAGATCCCTTGTTTCCATTTACTATGGAAAGAGAAAGAAGATGGAATTCTGAAGGTTTAAGAAGAATCAGAAAACTGAATTCCATTAATCAATCATAAGATCACGAGATACAGCCCCATTGTGTTTTTGGTTGATAAAAAGGCTTCCAGAAGCCCGTCCGGCAGCTGTTGAAGATCTTAAATGGATGTCAAACGGGAGCAGAATGAGATTGCATGACTCATGTCTGCCTAACTGCTGCAAAACACTCCTTCAAGAAATTATGAAGCACTGATGAATATGTGTCTGGAAAAGTTCGGTAATGGTCAACGTGGGGAGATGAAACGAAATTGTGAGTTAGAACCCTTTTGCCTACCCGCTTCTGATCCTCAATCAGGGATTCAATTGAGTGAGATGGTACGACCTTATCACTGGAGCTATATAGGTAAAGCTGAGGACAAGAAGGCTGGTTCTTTGACAGTATGCCAACAATCTTCTTTAGCTTCCTGAAATCATTAATGAGGAAGGAATTGTTACCGATTAAACAAAAATTTCTATAAGCTGAGACATGTCAACGTCATGGTAGTTTAGCTTTAACTAGGAATTTGAAAAAGGTGGATACGAATGAAAGAAGTAAGTAGCTTAGCAAAGTGTCAAGAACAAGGGCAGACAGTAACTACCAATCCACAGCAGGCAACTTGAGAATTACAGAGAACAGTTTCTCTAACATTGACAGCAACATGGTTTCAATTACTTGAGATTCCTTGTCTTGCCCTTGATTTTCCAATTTATTTGTTTCTTTGCCTTGAACCGTTGGGTTCAGTTCAGTGTTACGCTTCTTAAGCAGAGCAGTAGAAAATCCTGCAGCCCAAACCTGGCAGTGGAAAAGAAAATTACTAGATTTACTTATTACCATCATGGAATTATGTGACCTCAAAGATGATCTGAATGGAATCAATGTTATACATAAAAATGCACCAAATCTTCGTCAGAAGAGCTCTCACGATAAAATTAACAACATAGCATTAGAAAATCATTCCGTGAAACAACAAATCATCATCCTCAAAGAGCTAGATCTCATCTTCAGAGAATCAGTTTCATATGAAATCTGTTGGGGAATAAACAGTCAACATGATCTGAATGTCTGAATCCCCGATGGCCAAGCATGCCTTTACTTTCAACGTCTTGTCACAATTATTTCCAGAACCAATTCAAGTCCATGTTACAGCAGGCAAAAATGTGTGTTTCATTCAAGTTAATTTACATTCCGGCTTCCACAAGAATCACAAGGTGATAAATGTGTTCACACAAGTTTTGGTACTAATAGAGGCCAAAAATTGCTGACTACAACCAAATAAACAAGTCCTAAATTTCAGAACCAAGCAAAATTCTGAACCATCATCAGACCTCACATGATTATTTCGAAATCCAATAAGAAGGTGCTTTTCTGACCAGGATGATAAATTTAGACCCAAAAAAGAGAAGGCAAAGCACAAGATAGGAATCAAATATGCAAACCAAGAAAGAGTTGAGCAGAATAATGAAGATGAGAATGGGTGATGCGCTATTATGATGAACGTTATGCATGCATGCTACTGTAGTAAGCAAATATGTATGTTATAATATGTACAGTAACTAACTTGTCAGATTATAACATAGTATAATAGGTTGTTATATGCGTGTCAACAGATCCTGATTTTACTGTAACCAACTTATCCTCATATACAGTGGTGTAATAATGAAAGGAGCAAAGCCTTCTGCATTCATTTAATATACCTTTTGCCTTTATTCTTTATCTTGGTATCAGAGCCACTCTATCTCACGCCATGGCACTCCCCATTAGCATTAGTCCTCATAAGCCAGTACCACTCATTAGTGGACTCAACCAGTGCTCTATCAAGTTGGATAGAAGCAACTATCTACTATGGAAATCAATGATCCTACCAACGATCCGTGGCAATAAACTAGAAGGCTACATCAATGGAACCAGAGCATGCCCAGCTCAACATCTTCCTAATGATGCAGGAAAGGTTAACCCAGAATTTGAGGAATGGATCACCACCGACCAACTTTTGCTTGGCTAGCTATATAACTCTATGACGACAAATATAGCAGCTCAGTTTCTTCACTGCCAGACATCTCATGAGCTCTGGAGCAATACTAAGTACTTGCTTAGGGCACATACACGCTTGCGAGTCACTATGCTCAAAGGAGAATTCCAACAAACTCGGAAAGGATCCATGAAAATGGATGAATATCTAACAAAAATGAAATCCATCCCAGATAACTTGGCACTGGCTGAAAACTCTGTTTCCACATCTGAATTGTGTGCTCAAGTTTTAGCAGAATGGATTCCGACTACAATGCTATTGTAGTTCAATTAACTGAAAACCAGATCTAACATGGATTGACTTGTAGGCTTCTTGGCTTACTTTTGAGAGTCGTCTTGAGCAGCTTAACGCACTCAATAGCCTGCAGATTGGGTCCCCCACTGCCAATGTTGCTCAAAAATCAGATTCACGACCATTTCTTACTAACCAAGACCGTGGAGGGTGGAGAGGCTCCTCACCGAAGTCATCTCATGGCGGCAGAAGAGGTCGCGGTCGAGGGGGTCGATTTAATAAGCCAGTTTGTCAACTGTGGTAAGGTAGGACACATTGCAATCAATTGCTTTTATCATTTTGATCAATCCTACATGGGATCGTCACCCTCTGAATTCAAGCAAGACTTCTCAGCATTTGTAGCATCACCATTCACTGTTAAAGATCAAAATTGGTATGTTGATAGCGGTGCCAACCATCATGTTACCAATGATCCAAGCCAGCTACAAAATGCAATAGAATATGATGGTAAGGAAAGTCTAGTTGTTGAAAATGGAAGACATCTTCCAATTAAATGTATTGGATCTGTTAAGAAAAATGCCATTTGATCGGATACTTTTTGAATTTAATAGCCCAAAAAATAGTAACTAAAATAAAGATAGACAAAATAAAATGGGACAAAATACAAAGATTTACGTGGTTTGGTCAATATGACCTACGTCCACGGCCCGAGGGTAAACAATTTTACTAATATGTGGAGAATGTATACAAGTACAAAGGCTGGAACAAAAGGCTTTCAAAACTCATCAAATATATAGAAACTAATTGATGAGAGAATGAGAGGATTTGTAGGAATGAGTAGTGTGTTTAAGTCTACAACCATCTCTTCTATTTATAGCTGAAATCCCCAAGCATCTGTCCAAATTTTTTTAAACGGTGGCCATTATTGTTGACAAAATGGAAGAGGCCAAGGCAGAAAACAGTAACCATAATTGTTGAATAAATGGAAGAGGCATGCAGCCAATAGCCAGTCACTTTGGACCACCATTGTTGACTAAATGGAAGAGGCATGCAACCAATAGCCAGCCACTTTGGAGTTATTGGAGGGGCCAAAGCATGTGCATGCAACAAATCTCCACCTTGATTTGGTCCCGAATAATTAGTAATCTGCTCCACCTTCTCCGACAATGCCCTAAAAGGGCTATATCACCAACTATAAGGGCTTCTCCGACAATGCCCTTTGGCGACTTCACTAGAACCCAAATATCATTCTTGTGCAAATATTCCATTTCTTCATTCATGGCCACCACCCACTTATCAGCATCAACATTTGAAACTGCCTTCGTATACGTAGAAGGTTCATTGTCTCCACCTGTTTCCTGTGCCACTGATAAAGCATATGCAACTAAATTTGCATACCTCTATGGTGGTCGAATCTCTAGTCTTGGTCTGTCTCTAGCTATAGAATGTTCTTCTACTAGTTCATCTTGAACATGATCAGGATCTAGTTCATCAGTTTGATCTGTCTGATGTGTAGAAGACGTCTGTGTAGGACCTGAACTACCAATTTCTAACTTCATCTGTTTCTGTGTACTATCCTCTTTTTCTAAATTACAAGAATTACAAGACTCTTTTCTAGGATACAACATAGAGGACTTATCAAATGTAACATCCCTACTAATTACAAATTTAGGTGACTTGAGATGAAGACACCATAAACGATATCTTTTCACCCCTGAAGCATAATCAAGGAAAATACATTTCTTAGCCCTAGGCTCTAACTTTCCCTCATTTACATGTATATATGCTGGACACCCAAATATTCTTAAAGTAGAGTAATCAGCAAGAGTAAGGGACCAAACTTCCTCCAGAGTCTTGAAATTAAGAGGAGCACAAGGAGAGCGGTTGACAATATAGTCAGCTGTTGCAATGGCTTCTGCCCAAAAATCAAGTGTCAACCCTGCATTAGAGATCTTACACCGAGCCCTTTCCAAAAGAGTCTGGTTCATGCGCTCAGCGATTGCAATTTGTTGTGGAGTCATTCTGATAGTGTGATGCCGAATAATTCCTTCATTCTTGCAAAATTCATTAAATTCACCTCCACAAAATTCCAAACCATTATCTGTCCGTAGCAGCTTAAAATGTTTTCTTGTTTGCTTTTCAATCAAAATTTTCCATTGCTTAAAGGTTAAGAAAACATCATTTTTATGTTTCAAGAAATACACCAAAACCTTCATTCAATAATCATCAATAAAAGTCAACATATACCAGGCACCACCTTTAGGTAGAACACGAGAGGGCCCCCAAATA
>JANZXV010000210.1:20347222-20364290 GCA_027576455.1 Erythroxylum roigii | reverse complement strand
ATTTATTAATATTCTCATAAAACTCACAATATATACAAATTAATATATTGTGAATTAATAATATAACGTAAGTCAAAAAACTAAAAGTATATATGTAATATAACATTGTTATAACAACAAAACTATAACAATAAAATAAAAAAATTATTATACGCATTTACCGACGGAACATTGTCCGTCGGTAAACATGGTTGAATATACCTTCTCCTCACCGACCGAATAAATGATCGTCGCTAAATTTCTCCGACGGACTTGTTCTGGCGGTTTCCGTCGTTATATAAATACCGACACCAAATTACGGTCGTAAATACTGTCTCTATATACCGACCGAAACTTTCGGTCGATATTTTTACCTTCGGGACAATTTTCGACCAAATGTCTCGGGCATCAAATTCCGTCAGTATTTATTTTTACCGACGGAAAATGAAAACCGTCGGTGAATTGCTAATTTCTTGTAATGGTTACATATACTGATTATTATTAAATTGAGTTTATCGAGTTAGAAAATTTTGTAAAATTTTGTAAACACCCAATTTACCTCCCTCTTAGGTACCATTATGAACTAAAAAGACAAAAGTAAAGTGGCTGTCAAACACGTTTCAAAAGTCACCTAGGTTAAATTTAATAAAAGTAGTTATAGTTATTGTTATAAAAATAGTCTTATAATTATTAAACTTAACAATTAATATATCCTCATAAAGTATACATAAGAAGTGATGTTAGACTGGTATTTACACTAGCGTTGATTTTGTTTTGGAACTTTTATGTATCAAAAAGTAGTGTGTAACTAGCGCCTAACATTAAGTTGTAATCAATATCGATTTTATTTTATAACTTTCTATGTAACAGCATGATAAGTCTGACACCTTTCACTTACATCACTCTGGCGCTGGTATTGTTCTACTTCTTAACCTCTTTGAACTTCAGGAAAAATAGGCACTTGTCTCTTTAGCAAGTTTGATGCTTATTATGCCCTTTTCCATTAACTTCTCCACTTTTGACATCTTTGATCTACTAATAGTTGTCAGAAAATTAAAATAGAAGTGTCCAAATATTTAATTTTTTTAAATTTTAAGGAGCCCAGTGTATTACTAACTCTTAAATAATTTCATCCTTGCATATATATATATATATATATAAACATTTAATTTTTTATAACTTAGGACCCAGTACCCATTGGGCCCCATGTAACTCAGTCAATGTCTACAAATGAGTTCCAACATCTTCTGCATATCTTCTTATCTTCTAAATAAATCTTAAATCTCCTTAGTTGAATAATGGTGGAGAAAGTTACAATTAATTATATGTTTTCTCCTTAAAATCATCACAAGACAATACATCTCTTAAATTTACCTTTTTATTACTATCCATGCATATTATTCTCTTAGTTTAAAACACTCTTTTTCTATGGTACCTTTCAATAATAACTTCTTTGGCGACGACCAGGAAACTCTTTCTGCATTATTTTTAAAGGGAACCAATTTTTGTTCGTGAGTCTAAAAGGACGTACGATTACGTGAATAGATCCTTTTTGCTTTGGAAGCCTCTAGGCTTTACCAAAACTTGAATCCCGATTTTAAGAAAAGAAAAAAAGTCATTTGACCTTTTCTTTAGACTAATCAGTTTGGTCTTTGAGCTCATAGTAACCATACGATACGAATTACTTATCTCATCTTTTATAGATCTCCAACTCACTCAAGGGAGCAGGAATTAGGCAGCCAATCTGATGATGGCCACCGTGCTCGGCATCAATTCTTTAGTCTTGGACTGGCCTATTTGTCATAGGCTTCAGCTTTCGGGTTGGCCACCAACCTTCTTAATCTAGGGAAGGCAAAGTTTGGAAATGTAACTCCATGAACCTGGCTCAAAGTAGGCCTGAGATTTGCTTTATTGACATGCATTACTCCTTTTCCCTAAAGTGTTAATCCGCTCATTTTCCCATTCATACACACCTGACAACGTCCAAAAATGTCAATAATGGGCTCAACAAATATAGCTCAGAACCTTAAGCACAGGAAATCCCTATATATTTCCGCGGTGGATATGATGCCTTTTTTTTTTTTTTTGATACAATGTACAAGAAAAATCAAAACATCCTAACTAGCACAGCGGTCTGCGATACAAAATCTCGTGCTGGTCTCGGTGAAGCTGAACCTGGAGAAGTTGTGGGGGTTCGTGCATAAGATGCATTCTAGTCTGTGAGAGCGTTGCAAGGGAGGCCAAATTGTCCGCATATTGATTTCCTTCCCTATACACATGCTGGATCTTCACTTCTCACGTCTGGTGGATGAGCTCCCGGGTACCTGACACCAAAACAGAGAGATCAGTAGAAGGTGTAAATGTTGAAGACAAAATATTGACAACCTCTAGCGAGTCCACTTAGACAATCACGTGTCGATAGCCCATTGTCCAGGCCATGCTGAGTCTTGAATGAAACTCCCAAAGTTCGGCAGCTAAGGGCAAAGCGTGGCTAATGTGATGGAGGAACCCCCCTTGCCAGTTCCCATGGCAATTTCTAAGCAACCCGCCAGCTGTTGCTACACTAAAATGTTGTTTGACTGTCTCGTCAGTATTAAGCTTGATCCAACCCTTCATCGGTTTGTTCCAACCCGTATGTTGGCCAAGGGGTACCCTGATCACGGTAAACACAATTTTCAGCGAACTGGGCCCGAACGATCCATTTGGCATATTCGAGTATAATCTCGGCCCCGTCAAAAGGCCACTCAAATTTCGTTTCAAAAATGCTTTTGTTACGTCAACGCTGTAAGGCCCAGCATGCAACTCTAAATATTATGGACCAAGGGATCTGTTGCAGCTGCGACTGTTTCCAAAAAGTGACTGTGACTCACCCCTCGATATGTTGATGGAAAAATTCAGTATGAACCACTCGCGAGGGGAAGGTATGATGCCTTTAAACTCATCTAAAACGATATAATCAATAGTACAATATATGCATATAGTCAAAGAGCCTTTAGTGTTAGAAGTCATCAGTTTGAATACTTAGACTGAGGTTTTTAGAAATCATTCTTTTCAATATCCACAAACTTGATGCAAGCGAGCTTTGCAAATTTTTCTGTGCTCTCAAAATTTTAATCTGTATACACTTGAATATATCTATTGTGGGTTTTTACATTATAAAAAAGAACAAAAGCAAATAGTGAGCATTGATATAGCTAAAAGAGTAAAGAGCAATACCTCATGACGTTGATGATTCCATTCGGATTGATTCTTTGTCGCTCAAACCGCGTTTGAATGAATAAGATATAACCCAAAAGAATATTTCCAATGTCGAGCGACTCCAATGGGATAAGAGCTCCAATACCAGAGAAAAGCAATAAGAGGTCAATGTCATTAGTTTTCATGGAGCTGATTTTGGCACGAGAGCACACCCAAAAGTTAACAATATCTCGAGCTTACTTTACACATATTCTACAAGGCCTTTACAGGCAATCAAGACCCTTGTGTGAAAATCAGGATCAAGTAGGTCAATTTCCACGCCAGAAGCAAGGAACTTTAGTCGACTGCAACTGCAAATTCTTTGGAAACAAACTTCCACCACTAGACTAGCACCTTATTAACCTCTAATATGTTGTTTCTTCTTTCAGGATAATGTAAATAATGCAGCAAATACATTTGATAATTGAGACAAACGTACATGAAAAGGAGCAAAGAATAAAGCTAGGAAGCAGCATATTGCAAATTACGTGTCTATCATGCTTAAATTAAATGGGATTGAGAAAAAAAAAACTTTATAAGGAACATCAGTGCATAAATTAATACTAACTAGATATACATTTTACTTAAAACAATCTTTTGACCATAAATTCTACATCTTTCTTTTTTTAGAATACAAAAGAATTCATTTGGAGGTCAAGTAATCACTTTTTTATTTGTCAAATTTTTTATTCTCATCTATCAAGGTTTGAACCTATCTATCACTCTTCGTTTTCTTTAGGATTCACTCAAGATGTAATCCTTCGTTCTTTGAGGCAAAAAAACCAATTGAACACTTGAACAAATGAAAGATTACAAAGAATGAGGACAGATTGCGGAGGAGTCTGGATCCTTTGTCCAATATTATAGTGTCTTATTCTGTTCCATAAATCTTAGCCATTTATATATGTGAGTTTCGCGTGGGGGCTAAAATTCATGGAACAGAATAAGACACCGTAATATTAAACAGAGGATTCCATCCTATTGCGAAGAGCATTGATAGTAGGGTGAAACAGGCCAACATGAGATTCATTGCAGGTGTAGGGGTCCAAACAGAAGAAGGGGTTGCGACGCATTTAGGGAGGAGATGGGTTGGAGAGTTGGTATCTTGGAAAAAGAGACGGTAAAGACACGTCCATCAAACTAAAAAATCTCCAATCTGACACTTATGAGGGGCCAGAGTTGCAGAAAAAGAACATGGACCATGAGACCAATCTTGCAACTCTTATTTTAGAAACTTCAGTCACAGAACTCACAGACAGACAGTGGGCTGAATTGCAGCAAAGTGAATCCAAGTTCTCAGATACCACATGGACCACAATTCCTGCTCCGCAGGTCGTTGGTCGTTTCACTTGTTTTCCAGGAACTGGTAAAACACATTGAGAAATGTACATCTTGCAAGGAGTTTGAATAATAGTATGTAGTCAAACTTCAATTTCAGGAAACTTTTTTGTTGGTTCTCCTCAAAGAACTCACATTGTTATCTTTTCCATACAAAGAGAAGAATCGTATTTAAAATTTTCAAATAAATTATAATATAAGGCTGAAACAAGTCCTGGCTCCCGGCCTCGGAACTCTGTAAACAAGTTGTGTAAGAAATGAAGGCAACACACAATCGCCTGTCTGACAACAGACAAGTCCCTTTTCTCCAACAGTAAAAACGTTCTGTTCCCTAATAAGGAAATATGAAAATTGTATAGTATTTATTATACAGTGATTAATAGTATAAAATATATTTTAACCCCGTCAAAATGATCTTATTGCTGTTAGGATTAGTACAGCAAGTTTTTCAGAGCCACGTGAGAACACTAACCAATCGCTGAACTGTACGGACAGCGATCCTAGTGTGTTACACGACGAAGTTTGTGCACGCATGCATGCTGCACTCTCTCTCTCTCTCTCTCTCTCTCACTTCAGATGCTTCTAATCGCTCTTGTTAAGTAGTCTTTCACTATCTCCATGTCAAAAATCTACAGAATTCGGTGAAGCTGTCATTTCTTATATTACATGTACCACTTGTGGATGGATCAGTGCTAATTCCATTCGCTTGTGCTTATAGATAGATCATACCATTAAGTTCCATTTAGAGAGATATTAATTGCGCTTGTCATCATTAAACTTTATGTTAGTTTTAGAGATGATAGAAAATATATGACATTCCTTCTTTCCTAATATAATACACCTTTTTGCGTTTTGAGACTGAGAGAAGTAAAGGAGTCCCACTTAATCTCACTTTATGATGTGTGGTAAACCGATCATACTTTGGACCAAGCTTAAATTTGAGTTTCAGGATTCTCTGTCAGATTCATGAGATTTGAAAGGGTAAAACTTTGAAATTATAGACACAAGGGAAAAAAGAAAAAAGGAAAATCAGTGAGGCCTGACTTGTACCATCTCCATCTCAAAAGAAATGAATAGGTCGTGTGTAGAAATAATTTCGATCAAGCAAAGCAAGTGGACGGAACAGAAAGCTGTAAGCATTCGCAGAAGTGCAGGGTCTAGGGTCTAAGGAAACCGCACCCCTCACGTGAAAACACCCTATTTATCCCGTCACTCGCACTAACATTTACTCCTCCACCAGCCCACATACCATCGACGTCGTTTTTTTTTTCTTTTTCTAATTTCCAGTTGTAAAAAACAGTAAAGTAAAATTATTTTGTGTATATTTTAATTTCATTATTTCAAAAATGATTCCAAAATGCATTTTCAAAAGGATTTTTTTTATTTTTGATAATCCACGTAGCATGTCATTAAACAGCTATAATCCACGCTCTGTCTGAAGAATGGTCCCCATCTTGATTTTGGGAACAAATACGATAATTAAAAAATTCAAATTTTTATATGTTTTTTCGAGAACATGATCGTGCGAGGAGTCTATTAAAGGCAAAGATTTGCGGGCAAGCGGGGTTCAGTTCTCTCTTTGAAGTTGTTGTTACACGTTCAACAATTCCATTCTCTGTCTCCTCCATTTTCCTGTCCGTTTTCTCTCTATTTTCCCGGTAAACTAACGACCCTAGTCGACATTTCTCACGAGAACCTCACCCTGTCAACTTTTCCTGCTCGACCCTTTTCGTTTTCTCTCCTGGATCTCTGGAATTGGATGGATTTTTCCCATTTTGACAGCGTAAAAGTAGAGAAAGCAAGCGCCATGCGGAGTTACAATCAGCTTCCCAACTTGACGAGGTTGTTTCGAGTAATTGAGTTTTGTCTTGCTCTGCTAATTCTCTCTTGGGCCTCTACTCGTGTTCCGTTCGCCGTCAGAATCTCCCGCGAGGTTTTCAGGAGAGTGGCCGGAATTGTTTCCAATCCTCTGTTTGTTTTCATGCTCTGCAACGCCATTGTTGCCACTCTATTCGTAAAGTCCAAGAGATTTTGCGGCGAGAATCCCGCCGCGAGCAATGCTGAGACTGAACTCTACGAGGAGTTCATTAAAAACAGCGAACATCGTTGTCCCAAGTCCTTGTCAGAGAATCCTCCTTCTCATACAACTCTTTCTCTGTCTCTTGGGACGGATGATACTTTGTACCAGGATAAAGAGATCATCTCTCTAGTGAATGTAGTAACCAACACGTGTGTCGAGGAAAGGAACAATGATTTTTATGATATGGGTTTGTCCTCGGGTTCTGAGTCCGACTTGGGTTCAGATTCAGACCATCCAAAGGTTTATCGCCGGACAATGTCGGATAACGTGAAGAGGAAAAGCTCGGAGAAGGTTAAACATAAACTCCGAAAATTGGAGACGGAGAAGTGCCGGAAAATGGTGACATCAGCCGACGAGAAGCAGTGTCCAGAGGATGAGTTGAGTGAGGAGGAGTTTCAGCGTGCAGTGGATGACTTTATCGCCAGCCAGCATCTGATGTTTCGTCGCCAGGAGTCTTTGGCAATTGTTCTTCAGAAAGAATAAGGAACAAAGAAAAGAAAAAAAAAATAAAGATCACGACTTTCCTCCCTTTTGTTAGGAAATTGCTCCATTTAATCCTTTCCATGTACAGTTAATCTCTCCAAAGAACAAAAGAACTTGTATTGAGGGTTGAATTATCCTAGAGCGTAATAAGCATGAAAATCAAGGGGGTCAATAAGCAGGATGGTTAGTTTTGTTTGTTTCTGTAAAATCCATCTTGTGGCACCCGTTGATTGTGATTTTTAGGATGAGATGTGAGTGACTCTACTTTTTGATGGGAAGCTAAAGGAGATTCTGCAATTGGAAATACAATGTTCATCTTGTCTGATTTTACATGCTGAAATGGGTGTCGGGTGTAAAATTTTCTTTCTTTTTGCTCTCTTTGTAATGGTGGGATGAAGTGATGGAATGTACTGTATTCCTTTCAGCATTGTGTTTTGCAGTACCTGTATATACTTGTACTTTTTCTTACCACTGGTCTTCTTCATTTCTATTTCTTTCGTTGTTTCAACTTTACCAGTCCTGAACTTGCCAGTTCACAGGCTAGAAATTATTCAAAGTTGTAAACCTTGGCTCCAAGTTCACCAAGGTGAAATGGTAATACGTGTTTCAAAAAGTACCAGAATTGATTGAGCGGCAACTTACCAATACCATAGATGGACTGCAACTTCTTTTGTTTTTTGGTGCTCCTATTCTGTCCTTGTTTGCTTTTTGGTCCTAGCACAGAGCTGACAAATTCGTATCCAGGTCATTCAAGCTTTAGATGTTCTAAATCAAAACTGTGACTATTGCCTTGAAGATTAAGTGGTTAAACCATCAATTCAGAAACATAAGGCTCTTTTGCGGTGTTATTGGGCTGCTATTGTATGATTATGAAATGGACAAACTTGGTTCTTCAAGGGAAAGACGATTGTTGTAAAAAGTTGAAACATTTCGCTCCTCAGAAATAGTTATTGATAGAAAATATCTTGACAGGTTTATCAAGGATCGTCCCCACAACCTTGTAATAATTTGCCCTTTGTCAAGCAACTGACGTCTCTAGTGGATATTTGGCACCAATCATAACATAATTATATGATAATGATTCCCTTATACTATTTGTACTTTACGTTCACCGCCCCCTGCAATTACTCGTTGAAAAAGTCACTTTTATCTTATGGTCCGCATTTGTGCCTGCCTTAATTTAATCCTTTCTTTCTTCTCCTTTTCCCCTTTCAATTGGGGCAGTCATGATTATTTCCACCATAGAAGTTATATGATTAGAATTTAAAAGGGTTTTACCCTACTTTTCCTTTCACTAATTGCACTCCTTAAGAACCTGCGACCTCTTTTTGTCACTTGAACTCTCTTTGTACCTTTCAATTGTTCCTTTTGGAAAAGCGTCAAGTGAAGATGTTTAGGCATGTCATCATGGGGTGGGGAGTTTTCAGTGGTTGTTGCCAACAGGCAACACCTTTCAGGAAGAAGCCAGTGGCTTGTTATTAATTTTTGTGTGTATCATCTTACCCTTATCCATTTGCTGGAGAAGTTTGGATCTAAGCCTTCAATTATTCTGCTAAAGTTGACCATCTTCTCCTGTTTATTCATATACCTTTCTTATTTTTCCAGCATGATTTTGGCTTTATTGCTGAAAAGTCGGGGAAAAAACTTGGAAAGTAGATCTGCAATGATGAGTTGCAGCACTCCAGAGTTGAAATGGGCTGACCATTATCAGAACCTAACTGTAGAGGTCACATTGCGCTGGAGAATTCCATTTCTGCTGTTTAATATATCTAATCCATACCATAACGCTTTATCCAAATAATTATTTTAAAAAAACTATGTAACTTACTAAACCATGGATTTCTTCGTTTCCAGGTTGTAGTTTTCTGAAGATTTCTTGTTTGGAAAATGGGTAAGCAAACTTGTCCCCATGTTTCAATTATGATCCGATCTCAAAATCTTCCCGTGAAATAAGAGCTGTTTAGCATTGTTCACCAAAATGCATATAATTTTGTTTTCCTGGAAGGTAAACGTTTACTTTAGAAGGTGATATATTTATGGCTTACTCGAGTCTTACTTTCTGACTTCTTTTTTTCCTTTTGATAAACTTACTTTCTGCTGCTAGCCCCACTTCAAACTCTATCAAACAATTATACAATTCTCTTTAAACAACATAGCATTGATTTGATTCCGATTTTGCAGACCCATCAAATTTCTGGTTTAAATTCCAGAAATTGGGTCTACCATATGACAAAAATGCACCGGTCAAGCTCTTTTGATCCTCCCTTTCTTTCATGGAATTAGTCACTGGAATTGAGCATCTATTCCCTGAAGTCATCAAAGATGCCAATCCTTTGGAACTTGCAAAAAGAAAGAAGCATAAATGATCTTTCATTTCCACGTCTAAATCACAAGCAGTTTACATACATGGATTGATTGGTGGGCTTGTATCAGATTTCAGGCCATATCATAAACTCTAAAATATAGATATCTCCTTGTTATTATTGGACTGTGGTCGATGTCAAGTAATGCGTGCCTCCTAATTTGCCACTTAATTAATAGCAGCAAATGGACTCTACCCAAAACTTGTCCGGCGGGTAATCTGTTATAATCATTAAGTCTGCAAGTTGAAAATGCCAGCCAATTCCTTTTTCAACCCCATACTACAAATTAATATAACTTTCCTTATATCACTTAAAATTGTGCTTGCACTATCCGAATGATGCCCCAATAGACCACAAGATCTTGATTTAGCAACACCTTTATTCTAGTACGCTGGACTATGTTTACAGTTGGAACAGTTACACAAACTGCTCGGAATGTCCGTCGACTCATGGCCTGTGTTGGTTGGGACCCGGGACAGTGATTCTGTCAAGAAACATATCAAATCCACATGGAAGGCCTACCGTTAGATCACAGCGAGACTGAGTCAGTCCATTCTTTTCACCGAACAGGTTCTAGTTGTGGGTCTGTACCGAGGAAAGAAAAAGAGGGTAAGAATTAGTCACTGTTTTGGATGTAAATGAAATCGATACCTTTTAATAAGTACTGACTTGGCGTGAAACCTACTTTTCAGTCATTCAACCATTGATAATTTTCCTGCGTTGAAGCCACATCCTGCTCTTTGCTCAGATCTCAGTGGCACCAATTATTTAAAATAAAAATCTACAGTCGTGAGTTGATCGAACGCAGAAGACAGGAATGAATCAAAGTTGATTACAGGAAAAGGGACAGAACAAGTTCTTGTACATTTTAATGGACCACCACCAAAATCATTTCAGGTAGGCAAAGCTTGGAAAACCTCAAGTTCTTGTCTGTCAAAGAACAGATTGTACGTTTATGACTCTTTTTAACTGTGGCCATTATGGACAAGAAAAAACAATCTAGAGTACCTAAAAGGAAAAGATCAAAACAGGTAACTACTATAGTCTATAAAGTACAATGCCAAATGGCTACCATAGAACTAAGAAACATGAACCAGCTCAAAGGGCCCTCAAAGAACGCACGGGTTGATAAAAGAGAAAAAGAATGATACCCATCAACCAAATTATGATTGTATAAGGACAAATTTATGTGTATAGACTGTAGCCTTCTTATCTAACTACTAGCTAGGTGTGCACGCTTTAGCTGGACTGTAACAGAGTTGGCATGCAAGTGGCTGAATCAGACAAACTATTTCTTCAGTATACCCACGTCCAGTCTTATTTCCAGCACGACAGTAAAGAAATAAACATGGTGTCAATTTCGGACTATGTGATGAAGTTTCCGTTCCCTAACCCAGATGTGGATTGAACTGGTTCCTAGTCTACGAGGATAGATTTCCGAACTTGATATAATTTATATGATGACCAAGTTGACATGAGCGGTCATTATAGTGTAGATCCTTCATGTCATTTATAGAAATGACCTGTACTACAGCTATATGGGCGGTTCTTGCTCTTGATTTGGTTTAATTCGGCGACTGATAGGCTAATTTCCTTTATTTTGAGGCTACCTCTGCTTTCAGGCAAGGCTGTAGATTCACGTCTACTGAACTTACTTGTACTAAGTCCATGGTGGAAGAACTGTTGACGTTAAACGAACAAATACCTAATGAGATGCTCTTTTATTTTTAATTTAATTCTTTTCTTTATAATTTCATTTTATATATAAGACAAGATAACATATTTTATTAAGTGATAGGAAAGTAAAGACAGGAAGCCCATGACCTCAGGGACAGACAAGACAACAGTTAACTGTTTGCTCCCATTTTCAGCTTAAAGTGCCTAATCAAATCTAAACTGTAGTTAGACACAATCACAGATGGTGCAATACTTCAATACCTTGCTCCTGGAACCACAGATAGTGAGATAGATATCCATTAACAACTCTTTCCAGCTCCTCTGTTGTTTGCATGCTGGCTTGTACGGAGGATTAGGTGAAGTGCTTTTGTCCTTACTCATGTGCCACACGTACAAACGCAACCATGAATTGACTATCCCTATGTTTAGACGACTTGTGTCACGAATATCACTTTTAAAAAATAGTTTCTATATTAGAGAGAAATCAGATACTTTATTCAGTTTTACTCTGTGTTATTCTGTCTCGTGGAATCTCAGTTACTTATTTTGCGAACCTCACGCGGTCCCCATGTAGACCCCACATAAATAAATGACTGAGATTTATTGAATACAATAAGACACTATAATATTGGACAGAAGATTTGAACTGATTAGAGAGGTAGTATCCATCTTTTTTCAAACAACATCCACTCAATCCATTATAAACTGTATCTGGCTAAAAATATAATGATGCTGCCATAGTGTTTTTCTTTTTGTTCCCCGCGGAAACTGATTGTCGGCCACAATTTATCTCTTCCTTCTGCACTTGGAAAGCCAGGAAGGCCCAAGATTGAGTCTTGGCCCGTTCCAAATATTTATTTCTAGCCATTCAAAGCCTACATTTTGATTGCAACTTGAAAGAATAATGAGCATAGACAAAGATAAATACAAGTTGCAAAATATGCAATATACAAGCTTTTTAATGTTTTTAGTTATTGACTCTAACTCAAAAATCACCTTACAAAACAACTATTATTAATCTCACTTCTAGTTCTTTAAAAGAATTCCAAGTTTCAGTACAAATTGATATCTATATATAGATATATAGATATATATATATATGTATGTAAACACACACCAACATAATTCCCAGTTAATACTAAAACACAAAATTCAATAAAATTGTGGTTGAACAACGGTATTTAGATTCTAAAACTCTTATTTCATCATATATTTCTGTCTTAAGCATTTTAAATCTAAGAATATAAAAATTTTAAACCCCACACAGTTGCCCTCATGGCCATGTGTGGTAACCTTGTTTTATTTTTATGCCTCAAAACTCTAAATCATGGATATACATAGTTTTAGTGACTTACATGGTCAGCAGACACAATTATGTCCATAAATGACACAGGGCGTGTCTATCCTTAAACGTCATTATTCAACTTTTACATGGTTACAGAAGTTTACACGTTCATCCACATGGATAGTGCAACTTAGACGTTGGCGTGTGCTCGGTTCCAATCATTAGTTTCTACGTTAAAACCACTCAATCTTTGTCCCTTTTTTTTTCCCATAAAGACATCTAACACTTTTAGAGCCCAATTTTTTTGGTATTTAGATGAACAACAACTATAAAAAGGGATTAGACCCACAACAATGATCTTATTACTACCCTATTAAACACTTATAAATAATCCCGAGGAGCTTATTACAAAGCTCAAGTTTACTCTCAAGAACTACCTTCGTCAATATGTCAGTACCATTCTTATCCAATGAATCCGTCTCCTCTTGTATTGCCTTCAGCTAAATTTTTTTTATCTTTGAGTGTTTGAACTTCTTGAAAATGTTTTGGCTTCTCCTCAGTAGTGATCGGAAGATATTCTAAACTTGAGTATCTAATCGAAGGTTTTTTCACTCTAGTTGACCTTTGAAGTTGGACATCTTCGAACACTTTAGTAAGTTTATGCTTATGGACCTCTTCTACATCATCCACAGGAAGTGACTCATGTGGTTCATCTCCTTAAGTTGCAAATGATCATCACCATCATATATTAGCTCATGTCCCTCGCCTTCTTCACTTGTAGACTGGTCAATGGAAGTAGAAATAGAAAAGCATTCATAGTACCGAAAGGCAAACTACTAGAAGTAATATTGCCTTCTTTGATGAGATTTACACCCATCTCATCTAATGTTTGTAGAAGATTAAGTCTCTAAATTTGATAACCTTCTACTTTTCATGTCATAGAGCCTATAGCCAAACTCCTCTTCTCCATGTCCAATAAATATACGAGGAGTAGTTTTCAAATCCAATTTAATCTCTACTACTTTGCTATATGCTTAAAAGCATATGCACACCCTCTTATGGGTAAAAGCCAGATCTTGCTCTTTTCACACTCTCTTGGGAATATCAAGATCTTAAATGACCAAAAAAGTTCTACCGATTATATATACTATTGTTGGAACCATCTCACTCGAAGAAGACTTTTGTAGGTTAGACATTCAGTGCATATATACTGAACCTTTTCCATAATGGCTCTGTTCATTCTCTCGGTAGCACTATTGTGTTGTGAGGTAACATATTCTATCTTCTCATGTCTTATGTCATGTCTCAAACAATAGCCATCAAATTCAATGGTGGTTTAATTACTTGTCTCCGTTGTTAGTTCAGGGACATTATAACTTTCTCTTTGTCTCCCTCTCCACCATTTCATGAAATTTTTAAAGGGTCTTAAACATATAACTTTTTGTTTTCAGCATGAAGATCCAAGTCTTGCGAGTAATATCATCAACAAAAATACAAAAATATTGTTATAACCTATGGACTCTATCTTGAAGGCAATATACATGTTAGGGTGCACCATTTATAACTTTAACATTTTATTTGGTAGACTTTTTATGAAAAGACACTGGATACTACTTTACAGTACCATAATGATCATAGAGGTTGAGAGAAACATTGCATTTTATAGGGATAAGAAGGTTCAATATGAGATATTGGATCTTATTTGAACCTAATAGTATTTAATTATAATTAATTGTAAATCTAGTTAAAGTTTAATTGAAATTAGAATTTTGTTTTAATAACATTATTAAAATGTCTAAAATATATTGTAAATAGGTTTACATTCCTAAAAAGCTAGAACTTCTTTTCTAACCCTCTCTACAACATTTATAGAATTCTCTCAGTTGTAGATATTGTTAGATGCTAGAAACTTGTACGATTATGATAGTTGAGATGAACCAATTACATAAATGTTCAAGAGAAACGACAAGAAAATGATCAAGTCTCAGAATAAAGTATAAATTATAATTCTTACTTTATTATATTATATATATTAATTATGTTATAAAATTTAAGTAATCTTGGCTTTGAAAAAGAAAACAAAAAATTTCGTATATATTTTGTTGTGCCCAAGATTGGATCTCACCCAATTCCTAACACAAAGTTGATATAAATGCACAGTTAAAGCTTCACATAATCCTTGTTTCATCTTACTAACTCTGTAATTATGCATAACATATAAGTTGCAATAGCTTGTGCCTCGGAGTTTTAGGAATTAATATTTCAAGTAAGTATTTATTTAAAACATTTTTGTCTTTAATTATCTGAATCAACTATCAATTAGTTTTCATGTCTAATTTGCCCATTTAAACACTTACTTGAACAATCCAAGCTTTTATTTATCAGCAAATCCTCACTTTGGTTTCTCCTTGGAGGCAAATTTTGCGCCTCTAATGCGAGTTTTAAAGAAAGCAATGTGCATATATTTGGGGGGTTAAGCTTCCTTTGACCACATTTGTGTGAAGTAGTTTTTCGGTCCATTTCGATAAGTTTGGGTTATTTCTATTAAGCTACAATTGAAACTAGTGGGCTATGAAAAAAGAAATAATATTCGAGTACCTGATGGTCTCACCCCAAAGAACTCCTTTCCTTCTAGATCGTTGTCGAGTACTTTCAATTGCTTACCCATCTCTTCAAATATCTTTTTCTTCTCTTCTTCCTCCGTGGTATTGCAAGCCTTAATCACCAGTTGTAGGATCCTGATAAGGAGTAGATCACCAATAATTCTCGGTTAGATTGATAGCATAACATGGTTAAAATAAAAAGTTGTAGGCTTGAACTACCTAACTTATGGTTTCATCTACAAACTTCGTCCAAAAGGCTGCGATATATGGCCCCATTATAAGGGTCTTTAGGCAAGATACAGATTGTTTCTCCATTTGTCCTCAATGTACTCTAGTATGACGAGCAATTCTGTAATTTAGTTTTCGATTGTACATAAGCACAGGAATATCAACTGAATTATTTTCTTTTAATTAATTTAATTAACTCTGACGTGTACAATTTAATACAGTTATAATTATACGTATTTAGATTTATGTCTTATGTATTTTGCCATGTCAACAGCATTAACAAAGATACTAACGATAGGATAGAATTGGAAAAAATTGAAAGTTTGGGTATTTAATTTCCAATTTTTAAAGTTCGGGCTATAATTGTAAAATTTAGTAATGTTTGAATTTTTTTGATAATTAACGTTTGGCTTAATGTCTTTATTAGGTTGAGTGCCAATAAGGCAAATAAATATTAAGTTATAGAGAAACATTATTAATTCAAATGTTGACACATCCAATATATGGTAAATCTATCAAATTGTATCAACAAAAGTAATATAAAATAAATAGTTGATTCTTTATTCTTTCGCAAAATATTAGTAATTGTCTGAGCATTCCTTATAGTTTGTACACAAACAATATGAAAATACCATTAATTGGAATATTTCTAGATATACTATCAAATATTAGCCATAAGTGTTGTCCAAATTCATACCTCTGTAACAAATAACAAGCTTGTTTTGAGTAAACTAAAAATATTTTTGAAAAATTTATATAATAATTATTTTGTTCAAATTAAAGGAAACACTGCATAACTTTATACCATTCACAATATGGTTAGTTATCGGTTGCATTTTCATCCATTATATAATTTGAGAAAAAAGTATTAAATTTAAATTATAGTATTTATAAGAAGTGATAGAATAAGTCTAAGAATTATAATCAAGTCCGTTCACTTTCCTCTTCATTTCCATCATATATTGCGAGCCAAGTTATCCTTTGAATAACACATCATGTTTTTCTAATTTAGCTTGAGTTTCTTCTCCCTTGATTACTTCGGCTTTAATGCAGTCTTATGGTAGTTATTTTTTCTCTTGAAATTGTTCAATGATTGTTTTATATGTAAACGATGAAAATTTTGGCTTGGGATCATAGCCAAGGCCTTTAATATAACCCTAACAAGTACTAAGTATTGTATCATAAATCACATCCACACTAAGCTCATTACCATCAGGTTTAGGCTTTTTCAACATCTCTTGTATCTTATTCTAAAATAAAAGAAGAAAACTAATATTCAATCAACATATTACTGCTATATTAATAAATGAAAAAAATATTTAGCAAACTTTTATGTTTAGATAGTTGTTGTCTACTTCTTATGACAGTCATCCTTTACCTACACAGTGTGATCTTATCACACTCTAGTTCATTTAGGTCCTTCTCACTCAATTCCATGAAATAAAAAAAATCCAGTGACAATAAAAAATTTATTACTTATTCATTAAGGTACAACTTGCAAACATAAATCTTATATATTCATTTCGAACAATTACAAATGTCCTGTACTTTGGCTGCTTCTTTATCATAGAATGATTATATGTCCTCATCTTTAATTTTGAGTGATACGCTATTCCCCTGTTGTTTAAAAATTTGAGTGCTACATTATTCCCCTATTATTCAATCTCTTACTATACTTCGTCATTATCTTGACCAATGTTTTAAAAACCGGACCGGATATCGAACCGGTCGAAGGAAAGGTTTAAGGTTTAGAGGTTCAACTGGTAATGAACCGCTATCAAACCGGAATATAATA
>JANZXV010000210.1:20223940-20236511 GCA_027576455.1 Erythroxylum roigii | reverse complement strand
AAGCTCCATCCGACAAAATTGAAAGAACAAACGAAGAATAAAAACAAGATTCTTTTTATTTCCAATAAGTTCGCGCTGGTCACAAGCTCGGCCAGGTGAGCACTTTTACTTAGAAAAGAAATATCTTTCCTACCCAGTTTACTACAGAAATATCTTTCCTACCCAATCTACTACAAGTATCATCAGCAAGTCCCTCCATGCCAGAGTCAAGCGACCTGCCTCTGGCAGGTTCCGATATATTTGTGCTGACAAGTCCTGTGACAGCCACGTTCTTTACAAGCCCATAATTTTCACCATCACAGGGCATCGTCAGGAACTACCTCTCGCTCTATCTCGATCGTCAGGAACTACCTTTCGCTCTATCTCGATTGTTAGGAACTGTCTCTCACGCTCTCCAACACCACAATCACTTTCGTTTTTATCTCCGGCGACCCAACTACCAGCAAGGCAATTTTGGACGGAAAAAGGGAAAAGGGACACATCTGATTGATGGTTGAAACTCGGAATGGAAACGATAGTGAAAGATGCATTCTGACAACAAGGGATGAAGAGACGAAAAGATAAAGGATAGAGGCTAAGAAAAGTTATACAGAATGAGGAAAAATTGTTCGTCCCAAAATTTATAATATCAATCGAGCAAACATACCAATCCGGATTGACCACGTGGAAAAATCTAAGCGGCTGAAACGGCGCGGTAAACGAAGGGACATACGTAACGGCGTGCGATAAATGCGCGGCGGCCCAAGAGACGCGACGTTCCAAATTTCGGTGACGCCTAGAAGAGTCAGACCGTCAATAATAATTACACCAAGCATTTTGGACTTCAGCATCCTCAATCGACCCCAGCGCATGACGGCTTTACTGCAGCTCAGAGGGCGCACCGTTTCAGATATTGAACGACGCCTAGAAGATACGAATCGTCAAGTACTAAGTGCACCTAGCCTATGCCCAGACATTGGCGACCGATCGACCGCCCAGTCTCGGCATGAGCCAATCGATCGCCCCTCCCTAACGCGACTTTATCGCTCGACCAGCTGTTGCCCGAACGATGGCTCGCTAGGTCGATCAGTTTCCTGCCACAGCAAGAATTACTGCACATAGGGCATTGATCTCCGATCGACCGGCCTCGCCACAAGTCGTCACACAGATAGGCCGCACAATCTTTATATACTCATTTGATTCTTCTCTTCGGTCAGACTCGAGGAGTAGGGGGCTTATGGTTGGGTCGGCTGTGCTAGGCCCAGGTCCATCTTCACACGTCCATGGCCTGTCCGGTCCATCAAGAGTTAGACTCCCATGCAAACACAACGACTCACGTAAAGACCTAAACCTAGCGGCAACTCCAAGTATATAAGGTACTATTCCTACCGGATACTGGTACGAGAATACAACCCTACTTTTCTCTGTTTACAGCAGCCAAAACCCTACCAAAATATTGACTTGAGCGTCGGAGGGGCCTTCTGGGAACCAACCCCCGACATGCCTTTATCTGTTTTGCAGGTATTCCATAGCCAGAGTCGCCCAGACCATGGATCCAAACAACGATGCTCAACCTCAGTAAGATCAGGCTAAACCAAGAAGTATCTACATAAATAATGAACATGCCCAATTTAAATAATATTTATTGATAATTTAATATAAATCAGTAATCACATCACTAATTTAACAAAATCACTTAAATTGCTTGTAAAGGGTTCGATACATGAGATTGTCAATGTCATTCATTTGTTCAAATGACGTGAAGAATTATGTTTATAAAGATTTGAGGTTTTCTTTTTAATACATACACATGTAAAAAAACATTAAATTATTGGCTACTTTTTTTATATATATAGTTAGAATCTTAATTGATTTAAGCAATCAATCATAAAAGTGTACTATAAGATGAATTTTTATTAGAGAATTTCAAATAAAATAAATGTTTTCAATTTTCATAAATGACTAAGTAATAGGCCATAAGATTTATTATACTCATTATTCACATATCTCTTAATTTATGCAATCAATCACAACATTATAATTTTGACTAGATTATGTTAAATAAATGAATTCTTTAAATTATCATAAGATTATTTTTATTCTGATTGAGATTTTACTTAATTTGCATATTCAATTATAAAATTGTACCTATGTGATGAATTTTGATCCAAAAATGTTAAATAAAAATATATTACATGTATCTTTGAAAAATAAAATATTGTTTGTTTGATCTTGCAGGTGATAAATAAGTCTTTAAGGTCCCTCTGACAGGAACGGAATGTCAAAGTTTATGTTTACCTTTATATTTTAATACACAACTTTCCGAATTATTAGTTATAAATTTTCCAGATCAGGAAGTCTGAAGAATGATTCCAATAGTATCCCTGCTTCAAAAGTAAGCTGAAAAATGTACAGCAGGCCATAATAAAAATAGTTTATTGAAATTCTAATCATATTATTCCAACACGTTAAGAATGGGGTTTAGAAGAAAAGCATATAAAAACAAACAATCGCTTGGCGGTCAAGTGCTGACTCGGATATTTCGTAACGTACTTGCCAAGTTTGGTTCTATCAATCTACAGCCAGGAACAACAATGGCTGATACAACCACCAGTGCATCACCATCAAACACAGTCATCTCTTCCGGACCCAAGATGAGGACGTCATTCTGTCCACGTCATGCACAATAGAGCCATGAATTTTGGGTTGAAGTGTCCCGCTTTTATTTATTCCATATTTTCTGTTTAATATTATTATGTATTATTCTATTTTATAAAATCTTAACTATTTATTTTGTGAGACTTACGCGAAACTCAAGATTTATATAAATAAATGATTGAGATTTATTGAACATAATAAAATATTATAATATTAGAGAGACAATCTGAACTCATTTTTACTTGTGTATTTTAATTTTATGTTCACACATTTATATAAATTTTATATAAATATATGACTTAAATGGACGATGGTCATGAATTTTGATCTTTTAAATGACAATGAGGCAGAGGAGAATCTATTCCTTTTGTTAAAGAGGGTACATGGAACCGACCTTACTTTAACGATCGCTTTTTTATCCAATAAGCTCTACCTGGTCAAGTGTCGTAATAGTGTCGTAATATGTTATTGGAGTTTCTTGCTGAAGAAGGATCTGCTACCGTGTCCGATTTCAGCCTTTAAAGATCGCAGCTTTATTCACTTTTTCTCAACTCACTCTCTGTATTCCTCCTAGATCTCACCTCTGTTAGTAGGCTAATCAGTGATTGAGTGTGTCTTGCTACTGACCAATTTCTAAACCTTAAAGCTTGAATCTTCAACCTTGAAAATCATACCTTTGTTGCCATGCTGCCTTTTTCCAACATGTCTCAGTCAGCATCCACGTTGTTCTCTGCATATGCCTCCTTCGCAGGTTCGATGATGTTGGTTAGATCCATGGCCAATGAGCTCATTCCTTATGAGCTCAGGTCCTATATTTACTCGGCAATTCACTACTTAATCACTCCTCTCTCGTCCAACCTCACTCTGGTCATAGATGAGCTTTATGGTATGTCTCGCAACCACGTCTACGACGCAGCAGAGCTCTACCTTGGAACCAAAATCAGTCCCTCTACGGAAAGGCTAAGAATTGGGAAAACGCCAAAACAGAAGAATATCAACGTCTCTATCGAGAAAGGCGAGGTTGTTAACGATGTTTATGAGAATGTTAAGCTTCAATGGAGGTTTGTCTTCACGGAACCAAGCAGCAACAAATACTCTGCTGAGAAGAGGTATTTCGAGTTATCGTTCAACAAGAAGTTCAAGGACAAAGTGATGGACTCTTACTTGCCTTATGTTTTGGCTAGAGCGAAAGCGATCAAAGAGGATGAGAAAGTGGTCAAGCTCTATAATCGCGGATGCCCTTTTAGTGATGATGATGGAGGTGGAATGTGGGGTTCAATAAATCTTGACCACCCAGCTACATTTGAGACCATAGCAATGGACTCTGAGTTGAAGAAGATGATCATTGAAGATTTGGAGAGGTTTGTGAAGAGGAGAGACTTCTACAAGAAGGTGGGTAAGGCTTGGAAACGTGGGTATTTGCTCTATGGTCCTCCAGGAACAGGGAAGTCGAGTTTGATTGCTGCTATGGCGAATTACCTGAAGTTTGATGTCTATGATTTGGATCTTACTAGTATATATTCAAATTCCGATTTGAGGACGACCTTACTGTGCACAACGAATCGATCTATTTTGGTGATTGAGGACATTGATTGCAGTGTTGAGGTTCAGGATCGACAGAATGACAACCAGAACCAGTATGATGCTCCTCCCTCAAAGGTTTTCTTTTAAACTTCTCTTTAGTTTGATACATTAATTAGTTCAGAAAGCTATAAAGCTTTCATCTTTCCTTTACCAATCATCAATTCAAATGTACAATTTATTGTATTAAGACCGAATTTGTTGGGTGAAATTTGTGACCATTTTTAAACTAATATATCTGCAATTGTTTAATTGTTTGTAACAGTTGACACTCTCTGGTATATTAAACTTTATTGATGGGTTGTGGTCGAGCTGTGGCGATGAACGAATTATTGTGTTCACGACCAACCATAAACACCGGCTCGACCCTGCTCTACTGCGACCTGGAAGAATGGATATGCATATTAACATGTCCTATTGCACAGCTTCCGGGTTCATCCTCCTAGCGTCTAATTATCTAGGCATAGAAGGCAAAAATCATCGTCTTTGGGGACAAATTGAAGGTCTGATAGAAAACACAAACGTCACACCAGCAGAGATAGCAGAGGAACTAATGAGAAGCGAAGATGCTGATGTTGCTCTTGAAGGTGTTGTCAAATTCCTCAAACGCAAGAACCTGGAGGCTAATGAGACCAAAGACGAAGATGATGGCAAAGTAGAAGACCAAGTTGCTAAGAAACTTAAAGCTGATAATGGCGAAAAGAAATTAGGATCATTCGGTACTATTAATAACAACAGAAGAGCTTTACGAGCTGTAGGAGGTGGAAGGAGAAGAAATAGGCGACAAGCCTCGCGTTTCTTGTAAAATTACGGCCTTTGTTTTTAATGAAAAGAAGATATGATGCATCAATCACTTGAGAATTCTTCCTTTTGTGGTCAAGTTATTTAAGGCTCATACTAAGTCAATTCTTGAATTGTATATCGACCTTGTCTTAGGATCTTCCATATATAGTTTGTACACTGCATATATGTACCCGTTAGTTGCAGAGACATAAAAATGTGCTTTGAATTCTTCTCACATAATTCTTATATTTTTATATTTCTTGTATTTTTGGCTTGGTATCTGATAGAGACCACCTGCTCTAGCAAAAGATAACCAAAAGTAGCATATACCTGCACTAGATTCAAACGCAAACAGCAATAGAATAGGAAGGCAAATGGAAAAGAGACGAAGAAACGATGAAAATGGTATTCCTCAGCTAGACTTTGAGAGCTAGCTAAATCTCCAGAAATCCACCTTTCAGTACATCATAACCAAATGTTTGTTCTCTATCCCATAACAACATTTTATTCCCCTTTCTAACTAACACTCACCTGACTCACTCCCCTCTATGATTCCCCAATTTACCTTCACATATTGCCTGAATTGCTAGACTTGGTATTTCTCCTCTTACCATATAGGTGGAAGGAAGGAAATTGATTGTTAATGAATTCAAACTTCTCCCGCATTGTCTCAAAATCTGGCAAATCCTTCCACTTAATTAAAGACCTCCAGCTCTCCATTAATTCTTCTGTGAACTCCCACTAAGATTGCTGGTTCCACCTTCAACTGCATATCTTCATCTAAAAAAGAAGGCAGGGGTTGAGAGTGTGCAATAGGAACAATAGCTCTCTTAAGTTGGGACACATGGAAGACGTCGTGAATCCTTGCAGTGGGTGGTTCTCTGTCATATAGCGCCTTGAAGGGAGTCATGCCAATAGCACTGCTATATGTGGTGTTAAACTAATACGCCGCCCAACTCAACCATTTAGGCCACTCTTTAGGGTGTTCACTCACAAAACATCTTAAATAAGTCTTCAAACATCTGTTTACCACCTCCATTTGACCATCCATCTGTGGATGATAAGCGGAACTCATATGTAAGGTAGTACCCGATTGCTTGAACTTTTCTTGCCAAAAAATGCTCATAAAAAGTCTGTCCCTATCTGACACAATTATCTTGGGGAAACCATGAAGCCTCACTACTTCTCTAATAAAAATTGCAGCCACTTGTTTAGTTGTATAGCGATGTTTGAGGGCTAGAAAATGACTGAATTTTGTTAACCTGTCCACAATGACAAAAATATTGTCCACTCCCAATGTCTTAGGTAGTCCGCTTATAAAGTCCATGGAAATTTCTTCCCACACTTGAGTAGAAATGGGTAATAGCTGAAGTAGGCCAGTAGGTTTTAGGGTTGAATATTAATTTTTCTGGCACACATCACAGCACATGATGAACTGCTTCACATCAAATTTCATTCCTCTCTAATAGACAACATTGGCTAGCCTCTTATAAGTTCTGAAAAACCCCAAATGCCCTCCTATCAGAGTTGAATGGAACTCCTTGATCAGTTTCTGTATGTGTGGTCCCTCCGTAGGCAATAGTAGCCTATATTCATAGAGAAGTCGTGAGCCTACCAACTTAAATGAAGGATGACTATTCGACTGTAATAACAAGTCCTGTATAATGCCTTTTAGCTTAGGATCCTGTTGAAGAACCATATCTTCTAGTTGATTTATTTCTTTATGATATCCCATGCTCAAAGTCATGCACTCGAATTCAACCCTCCTAGACAAAGCATCTCCAAGGTTTGTAATATAAAACCCTATTCAACACAATCAAAATGATATCCGTTTGAATAGCCCTTGTACAATTGAGACATTGTCACCAATCATTCTACCTTGTATAAATG
This sequence comes from Erythroxylum roigii, assembly GCA_027576455.1. Classification (NCBI taxonomy): domain Eukaryota; kingdom Viridiplantae; phylum Streptophyta; class Magnoliopsida; order Malpighiales; family Erythroxylaceae; genus Erythroxylum; species Erythroxylum roigii. Next base: position 20,229,620 of record JANZXV010000210.1, on the reverse strand, counting down.
CAGCTTGATTATTAGAGTTAAGAGTGTTGAATAATGTCTTCAATCTATTTGCAAGAATTTTAGAGATCACTTTGTAAAGGAAATATAGGGATGCAATAGGTCTGAAGTCCTCAAATGAAGCAGGACTAGAGTTCTTATGAACTAAGTAAATGTGAGTCCTATTTAACTCTTTAATAAGGGTAATTGTATAGAAGAATTCCTTTATATCTCTCTTCACTATAGGACTAGTATCCTACCAAGTTTTTTGAAGGAAGTCGCCATTGAAACTATCCATACTTTGGGATTTATTAGGATTCATCTAAAGGATTATTTATTTTATTTTATTTTATTTTTGTCACCAATGGGTTTAATGAGTAAGTTTGATTGCTCTTGTGTGATCCTCTTCTTCATAAAAGAGAGTAACAAGGGGGATTTTGACAAATTTGAATAACCATAGAACCTCCTAAAATGTTTCTCAACTTAATAAGAAGATCCTTCTTATTAGAGATTATAGAGCCATCAGGCATAGTTAATGAATAGATTATATTAGAATTTCTTCTAGCTACAATAGAATTAAAGAAGAACTTAACCCCCCCCCCTCCGGGGAGCCAATTAACTTTGGCTCTTTGTACCAAAAGGCTATAATGATCTTTGCTTGCAAATAAATAGACTCTCATCAGTTCTCTCTCCTTATGTAACACGAGATTACTAGGATTCCTTACTAGCTCCTCCTGAATGAATGAGAGCGTCTCCTTGACCTTATCAACAACTTGTATAGTTTATCCTTTTTAAATTATTAAACTTTCATTTTTGATTTAATTGCCTTGAGTCATTGGACACAAATGTATTGATGTTTACCCACGACTAGTGACTCTAAACCCCTTTAAAGAGCTTATTAAAAGCCACTATCCTCTACTAAGAAATTGTTAAACCTAAAAGGGCCCCTTCTTACAAAATTCTGGAAAAGATTCTCCACTTGGATAGGGGAGTGATATGAGAATAATGGATCTAAAAAGGTTGTCACACTTTCTAGAAACTGGGCAATCCAGTCCTTATTAAGCAAAGAGCGATCTAGTTTTCTTATCAAAGCCCGTCTTTCACTCTATTTATTATTCCACGTATATGCAGCGGAAATAAAACGAAACCCAGAAAATACAGAATCAAGAATGTGCCATTAGATGTAGTAAAAAAACATGAACTTAAGATACCTTACAATCTCCTTTGTTCTTCATTATCTTCACCTTTTCGGGTTGCCATAAATCACAACAACCAAAGGAGGACGTCTCTAATGATATCCACACAAAGAGCGAAGCCTAAAACCTCTTAGGAAGAATGGCTAGAACACATACAAATTGCTAGCTTTGTGGTTGTTCTTTGAGAGAGTATTTTAGAAGATGGTGAACAATTCACAAAAAGACTCTTTATTTTCTTACAACTTTTGCACGAAAATGGAGTGTCTTTGACACCCTTTGGCCTCCCTCTAACCCCCAATGTTAATGGAGAATTAGTGAGAATTAAGTGGCTTTTAATCCCACTTAATGCGGTATGGAAAAATTTTCCCCTTCTTTAAGGGGTAATTTTGTCATCTTGCTTATTAAAGGGTAATTTTGTCATCTTATCTAATAAGCAACATTCACTTGTGTCATATGATTCACAATCAAATGACCCTAAACCACTACACTTTTGTAGCTTAGTCATGCATCTCTTATATCTTAGATCCCCATCCAAAACCATTTTACTCATTCTTCGCATCTTCAATGCGTGTAACCCATTAGGTTCCTAGTTATGTTGGCCACTTGAATTAACACTTAATTCAAGCAAGTCATGAGTGGTATCTAGCAACACATTATGACTCCAAATTGACCAAAAAGCTAGCGGTTTGACTATGAACCCTTCCATAGACAATTTTCCCATGCAATTCGTCATTTCACCATTCTATACCCCACTTAGTTCAAAGTATGGATAAAGTGTCAACTCCCACTAGACTGACTACGTCACATCTAGCCCAACTGATGTTAATTCTTATCCCCAAGGTTTATTTTTCAATTGGATATGCCACTGAAGACTATCTTCATGACATTTCCACTCTGGCTAGAGATTCCTAAGTAATAATTCCGACAAGAGGCCAGGGGCATCATCTCCTCCTATTAGGAGTGGTGAATCCTTTATTGGCTACTCAATTACCTTCGAATAGCTCAAGTTGTACCCAATCACTACCCTATGAGCAACCTCTGAGATGCAATAAGGAATGGAGTCAAAATACAGGATCAGTATCCAAGACATCCTTGAGCACCTCAAGTCTAAGGATATTTGCATCATTGCTATGATAAGACTATCACTAACACTAGAATAGATTACCAAATGATTGTCTCATGGTAGGTCATCCAATGTACCTACTACTCTTAGCAAGCATCTACATGTTAACTCTAAACAACTCATGCTTATAACTTATGAGATCCATTGCTTGATCTAATCAAGAAGTATAACATGTTCTAGTATGTTCAGATTAATAATGTCCCATCTCATTAATCCTATAACTAGAGATAATTTAAACACTAATATAATTACACCTTATAGGAATCTCACTATCATGATCTCATCATGATTTCTTTCATGCTTTGTAATGTATCAAAGACTTCATTAATTTGATTTAAGATCAATATCAATTCATAAAGAACATGAACATCAAATTAACGAAAATGCCTTTGTATTAATCATAAAGATTTGTACAATAAGTGCTAATGGCAATTTCCTTTAGAGCAATGCTCTAACAGTAATGACCCTTCATATCAGATATGCCTAACTTCCCAACACACTCACTAAAATTAGGGGAGAAAACTCAAGTGCCCATCTGATTTAGTTCTGTATAGAGTTGAATTGAAATCTCGACACAATAACGTAGGTCCATTCACTCTTTTATGAAATTCTAGGAGGTCATTCCATAACTCCTTTCTTCAAAAAGCATGATTAACACCATATATAACTAAAGAGAAATCTCAATTTTTTCTTAAATGAATCTCCTTTTTAATTGAATCATTTACATTTCTATCTTAGAAAATTCAACATCTATAAAAGTATGATCATACCCTATAATAATTCTTCCAAGACTATGAGCTTGGTGATTGGAGATAAATTTCCACCATGTACCCAGTTTATTCAAAATCTTAAAATTCTTATATTTGATTTTAGTTTTTGAAAGAGCGATAATACATAAATTGGTGTTAAAGACAAAATCCCTCAAAGCTACTAGCTTGTTTGGGCAATTGATCCCCCTTTGATCATTTCATTTAATAACCTTAATTAATCAGAGAGAGTTTTATTGAGCCTCTACCTTTGCTCCTCTTGGATTTACTTTTAATCACCAATTGAAAATTTTCAATTAATGTTACATCTTTATTTTCACCTGAGGATGGAGAGGTAATTAGATCTAATAGAACTTGACCCTCATTATTCATTGTGGAATTATGTCCCTCTGCATTCATTCCTACCATTTATTTCCTTAAATCTTACTCCTTAATAAAAGATACTAATGTTTCATCTTGTTCTTTTTCAATCATAAGGGAAGGATTGGGCCCTTCTAATATAAAGGATAAGTCCTAGCCTTTATTAGTTATCCCTTATCCATATAATTCCTTATAGTCCCCTCTTTGGAAAATCCTTCCTATTGGAACCCACTTTTTACCTTGTGAACTAAGAGAGGGCTTCCATTGATAATGGACATATACATTATCTTCAAAACGTGCTCCATCTTGACCCAACCTCATGACCAGAATACATTTAGTAAATCTCTTGAAATCTCCATGTTACCACACAATCTAGCATATCCTAGCCTCTTTCTTTTTGCAGTATCTTCATCTAAACAAAAAGATTTACCTAGGAAAATCGCAATCATACTCAATCCCTTAGTTGTTCAATGCTCAAAAGGAACATTGAGTAAGTGCTACCACATAGGAATAACTCTATTCAAACTAAAATCCTAGCTATCATGACTGTAAAAAGAGGGGAAAGTTAAAAATATTCTATGGACCATTCTCAATGATCTTGAGAGCATGAGCTTTGGATGAGAAAATGAACATTATATATTTATCCTCTATAATAAGAACATCTATTAGTCCTTCATTCTTCCAAATTGATGTAGCCCATTTTTATATTATAGGAAAGGCAGGTTTCTTATCCCAAAAGAGCCCAACTAAGGTGTTCTCCTAAGATCTGGCTCCCTCTTAAAGAGTTTTCAGGTTTAAGGAAACTATAGCAAGCCCATTCTCAAACTTGGAAGGATAAAAATGCAGAGAAAGTTCAATATCTCCTCCTCCTAATACCTGCTTCCAAGTCTTCCTCTCGCCAAATTGTTGCAGAGGGTTGAAGGAATATGAGTTGTGTTTGAAGGAGAGGCTAAAGGAGCCTGTGTAGTGCCTGGGGATGAAGAGAGGGAAGAAACTAGGGTCTTTCTAGAGGGGGTGAGGGGAATGATTATTCCATTCCTCTCTTATTCCTAGTAATAACTTAGTACTTTGTTTGGTTAAAAAAAAGATACAGAATAGACAATCCTTAGGTTTAGATATTCCTTCAAATTGTGGAATACCTAAACCAGTCCATCCCCTATCTTTATCTATTCCAAACATGTCAGGAATAGATGTCATGACTTTAGGATAAATTTATACTTCTCCACTATGAAAGAGGCTCATCCATCTCCCAACCTTCAAGCAATTCTCTTCTCCAGTGCAGCCTTCGATCGTATGTCGCTTTCTTCTAGGTAAGTTAAAAATATTCTTTCCCAATAAGTTTTGTCCCTCTCTTCAATCGTCGCCACTTCTGTTCAAATTTTGGTTTAAGTTTTGTTGTTTCCTTGTTTGGTGCATGAGGTAGATTGATTTCTTTTAAGTTCATGTTCTCTTTTAGTTTCACCATTTTTATACTATTTGTGTTCTTGGATCTCACAGGTAGTTTAATGCTTCTTCTTCTTCTTTTTTGCGGTACTGAAATTTCTGGGTATTAGTTGCATTTTGTGTAGATGGCTATTACGTAATTGCATTTTGAAATTACGGTACTACTTCTTCTTCTTCTAAAATTACGGCACTATTTCTTCTTAACGATATTGGATTTTGCGTAGAGGGCTAACGTAATTACATTTTGCTTCTACTGTTGCTCCTTTAAGGTGGCCTCTTGTTTATTCTTCTACTTCTATGACTTGATTTTTCCCTACAAAGATAATTTATGTGTTACTTTTATTTTTATTAAAGAATAAAAAAAGATAACATCAAACAGATCTAAGCAAGATATTTAAAGATAGAGATGAACAAAAATATTTGTAATTGTAATATTTTAGAGATTGAATCAATGAATTGGTATCACAATCACAGGTGAATGTGTGAATTCAAGGAGTTTCATTTTGTGATAAGAAATCCAGAGTATTTATTTATAGCAAACACAAGCCTGTGGAAAGAATTGGAAAGAAAAAGGGGAATATCTAGATTAATATCATTGCTAAGCTAAGCTATTGAACTTTGAACCAAAAATATCAGCAAGCGTCATCTCAACTGACTGACTCTTTTAGTAGACAAAGCATGCAGCAGATAATAGGAGAAAAGATAGCTGATGATGATGATGATGATGATGATGAGAAGAAGAAGAAGAAAATTAGTAATAATAACTAATAATAGTAAAAAATTAATAATAAGAAGAATAATAATACAAGGAAATT
>JANZXV010000210.1:20208778-20223840 GCA_027576455.1 Erythroxylum roigii | reverse complement strand
CTTCATATACGACAATGACCCAAAAAGCTTCCTCTTTGAATTAAAGCTCTTCTTTCTCTTGTTTCGATTTGATCCAAATTTTGTAGTCTTCTAATTTTGGTGGGAGATGTCTTGTTTAGAGATTGAGAAGATCTTGGAATGTTGTGTTCTAATTGAACACGAATTCTGGAAATTTGCAGATTTAGGATTCTGTCCTTAGGCGTGCCCACGCTTAATCTTTGCATTTCGGCCAAACTGAAAATTTTGAATTTCTTTCCATATTTTTCATCGTTTTGATCCTTTTTTGCCTTTTTGGTATTGACAACCACCTGTGAACATTTTACAATTAATTCCATCAATTTATGAACACCAATTTCACAAATCAATAAACATTAAGTCCAATTTAAATGCATTATAATTGACTTAACATCCAGTAGCTTTAATGGTCGATCATATTTACCACCTTGAAAGATCTGGATCTGGACATACGATTTTTGTACTGAAGTACGATCTATCTTCGTACATACTTGCTGTATCATGTATTTTTAGGAGTTATTTATTTTTACTTATATTCATGTAGTATTGTAGTTTTCAATTTTGTTAATTAAATATTGAATAAAGTTGAAGATTAATTAATTTAATAAATTAATTATTTTATTTTAATATATTATATAGTATAATTAAAGATAAATTGTTATATTTTATTAGAAATAAATAATCAAATAAGTAAGAAACTTATAATATTTTATTTAGAAAATATATTTATTAATATATAAATTCCTTTCAAAAATAAATTTTATTATTTAGAATTAAGATTTAATATTTGAAGTTTTTATTTATTTAAGAAAATTTATATTTGAAATCTTAATAAATAATTACTAAATTTGAAATTGTAAATTAAATTAAAATATATAAATTATATTGTAAAAATAAAATCAGATTTTTATTATTAAAATAACAAAAACAAAAAGTTACGTAGGAAAAAGAGGCCACTAGTTAGACTTCAACTCTTGTAACCTTGTGGAAGGTTTCATATATTCTCCCAATAGCTCCCACCAACGCTCATATTGTATTGTCAATGGAGATATGGTAATGGTGGTATGTAGAGCAAGAGAAGAGAAACATTTGTTATGGTGGTATATAGAGCAAGAGAAGAGATACCGTGTCAACAAGATGAGCACAGAAATGAAAAGATGGCAAATATACCAAAAAAAGGCGGTGAGTCTTAATTATCGTCGATGTGTGTATACCTCACTGTATCTCATTCTCCCCGCAAACGTCTCCACTACTGTCCAAAGAATTTGTCTGTGCCGTTATATGTGTTTCTATCTCGACACATTTTCCCTTACCCTTCACGGAGGTCATTCTCTTTCTCCCTTCCAACCTTTCATTTCCATTATCTCACCTTCTTCGTGTACCTTTTTACTCATTCTCTGGTTGTTTCTGCCTTTTCTTTGGATTGTAATTGCAGGCATTTGGTTAGAGCATTGGTTGCGCCATTAACGTGTTGCACGATCATTTTTCGCGCCAATGGCTGCGGTCTCTGGACCTCTGTCTCCCTTACCAGGTTTGTCCATCCAAAACTCCGTATCTCTCTCTCGTATTCTTCTTGTTCATCATATTTTTTGTTTATTCTTTTGATCTGCCATGCAAGAACGCGTTACTTATGAATATGTGATTGTGGGAAATCCGATATTTGAGTTATGATAAAAGCATGTCTTGATATTGGTGGTTATGGCAGAATCTGAACTGGACCATTCTGGGGATGAGAAGAAGACCAGAGTCGAGTCGTTGAAAAAGAGAGCGATTAATGCCTCCAAAAAAATCAGGAACTCGTTGACGACAAAGGGTCGGAGAAGTAGTAAAGTCATGTCAGTTGAAATCGAGGATGTCCATGATGCAGAGGAGATCAAGGCAGTTGATGCTTTCCGCCAAGCACTTATCTTGGAGGAAATGCTGCCTTCAAAACATGATGATTATCACAAGATGCTCAGGTTTCTTTTTCTCTGTTTACTTGTCAGCTTCTCTTAATGATTCAGTATCTTGTTCAGGAATTGCCTCTTCGACTTTTCCAAGCACTATTCTTGAATATAGAATATTGATTAATTTCTCCTCCGTTTATCTAGATTCTTGAAGGCCAGGAAATTTGATATTGAGAAAACAAAGCAAATGTGGTCTGACATGCTTCAGTGGAGAAAAGATTTCGGCACAGACACAATCATGGAGGTATTGAGAAGTTGGAATTTCTGCTAAATTAGTCAATGTAATTGTGACTTCTACGCTAGAAAATGAATCACGTGGCTTACAGTCATTGCGTGCTCCTTTGATGAAGTTACTCCGTTTGCTTTTCTATATTTTCTTCTGTGAAGGACTTTGAATACAAGGAAGTCGATCAAGTTGTGAATTGTTATCCCCAAGGCTATCATGGAATAGATAAGGATGGTAGACCTCTTTACATTGAGAGGCTAGGCCTAGTAGATCCTACCAAGTTAATGCAAGTTACAGATATGGACAGATATCTCAAATACCATGTCCAGGAGTTTGAGAAAGCTTTTGCTTTTAAGTTTCCAGCTTGCTCAATTGCAGCAAAGAAGCATATTGATCAAAGCACGACCATTCTTGATGTGCAGGGAGTGGTGAGTGAGAACTAATTGATGTATGACGATTTGATAACGTGAATTACTGTGAGGAGCTCCAGTGAATTTAAAGTTGGGAGATGCACAGTGGTACTATGCTGTTTCATGTCTCTTTTTAGTGACATTGAAATTGATGTTTTGAATCTATTGTAGGGCCTCAAAAATTTCACCAAAGCAGCCAGGGATCTCATCACTCGCATTCAGAAGATTGATGGGGATAATTATCCTGAGGTATGAATGTCTCTGTTTCCCTCTTAATGTTACAATTGACTCATAGTCTTTTTGCTGTGATTTCACTGTGGACAAGCTAATTGTACTATTATGCAATTTTTGTTTTATGCAGACTTTGAATCGCATGTTCATCATCAATGCAGGTTCTGGATTCAGAATGTTGTGGAACACCATTAAATCTTTCCTCGATCCTAAGACCACTGCAAAGATCCATGTAAGTGTGCTTAGCCTTGCCATAAATTGAAAATCTTTATCTGGGCCAAATAACCAATTACTATAGGGAATCGTTTACAGGTTCTTGGCAATAAGTATCAGAGCAAGTTACTGGAGATAATTGATGCTAGGTAAGTTTATGATGAGTTGTTATCATTGTGTCCTGTCTTCCTTCTAGGTTCTTACTTCTATTCAACTTAAAATTTTCTTGTCCAATATTTGTAGGTGATTCAGTTTTTTCCTGCTTAGACCATACTCATGGGTACTGATTATCTTATCTGTTTGTACTTTTTGCTTTATGTTCCTTTGTGGCTCCCTTCTGTATTAGTGAGTTGCCTGACTTTTTGGGAGGTAACTGCACTTGTGTTGAGAAAGGAGGGTGTCTGCGTTCTGACAAGGGCCCTTGGAACGATGAAGAGATTTTGAAGGTGAGTTGCAGTTCCTTCTAAAGATCTTTGCAACTTTAGCCAAATTCATTCCATGCATACGGCCTTAAATTAGCAGTTAAAGTTTTACTTAATTAACTTGCAGATGGTTCAAAATGGTGTGCACAAATGTTCAAACAGAACTCTTGATGAGAGGGCAATGTCTGAGGATGAGACTGTAAACTCAAAGGTCTCATTTGTTGGAACTCACCGTTGCATTTATTCTTAACCTTGCGGACAAAAATCTGGTTTAAATCCTAGCTTAATTTTTAAATAATGCATCAGGAACTTGACTCTCCTAAGGTAGCCTTGGACTCCCCAAGGGAAAACGTAGAGCAGCCACAGCTCTCTGCTAAATCTCAAAAGGTAAGTTCAGCATATTTTAGAGAAGTTTGTTGGAGATTAAATTTTGTGAGCAATTTGCAGGTTAACTTTAGCCCTCCTGGGACTAAAATAAGACCTATAAGGCTAAGGAAGGAAATCCATCGACATTCATGGATCTTCCAGGATGAGTAATCATATTGCAAAAGAAAGTAATATGCGGATTCATTACACACTGATCCTTAAGTTAGCTGATGAATAATCAAACTCTTCTTCACTTCATGTCACTAGGTCACTGCGATTATCGGTTCAAAGTGCCTATCTTCTGAAAAAGAAGAAATCACGTTTTTTTTATGTGCATTTTATGAATCTTAGACCCACTCATGTTTGTTATTTTGCTAGTTAAGAGCAGTTGTATGTACATTATTGGGCAACAAGCCCCTGAAACACTCGAACTTAATTTGTAACTTTTGTTAGTTGTCATTCACTCTGCATTCTGCTTCTGCAGTATCATTGAACATCCAAATTTTTTCAACCCACAGGTAGCCTTTGAGGATTATGGTCCAGTGGTTGAGAAACCCGTGGATTTGAATTGGAAAAGCATGGCTGCAAGTCAGAAGCTGCTGAGTAAGAAATTACTGAGTCAGAAACTGCTCAGCCAGAAGTTGCAGAGTGGGAAGTTTGATGTTTCTAAAGGTAACTTACCTACTAGTAAGTCTTATAAATATTTGTTTCTTTGGTTTCTACCTGAATAAAGTTGACCCTTGCATGATGAGGGGACAAGATATTGGAAAAGAACTTGTTGGCTTGCTTCATTTTCTTTCCAATTGAAAACATCTTTTGTTTTGTCTTACAAGAGTAATTAGAGGTTAACATGTAATGATGTCACTGAGACACATCTAAAGGTCAGTCAAAGATTTTTCAGAGAAGAATTATTAGAAGGTGGTCCTAGATTGTTTCTCAGTTTAGTGTGATAACTTCAAACATTATCGATATTCTGGTACATACATATTGCAGGCTCTTGTGGAATTTACATAAACAGATTATGCTTATAAAAGCCTTTCTTGCATATCCATTCAGGGTCGTACTTATACATTCTAGATTCCTTTTACTTGCAGCAGCTGATTCTCACAACAAGATTCAAGATGGGTCAGGCCCACCAGTAATCACTGGTGTAATGGCCTTTGTCATGGGCATTGTCACCATGATCAAAGTGACACGCAATGTACCCAAAAAGTTGACTGATTCCACCATATACTCCAATAGTCCTGCACATACTGAGGAGCCAGAAGTCAAACAGAAGCAGATTGCACCTGCTGTCTCCAAAGACGACTTCATGGCTGTCGTGAAACGCACGGCTGCATTAGAAGAAAAGATGAATGTTTTGAGCATGAAGCCTGATACCATGCCACCAGAAAAGGAGGAAATGTTGAATGCTGCCTTGAGTAGGGTTGACGCCTTAGAACAAGAGCTTGTAGCAACCAAAAAGGTACGTTCTGGTCACAGTGAAGTAAATTCTTGTTGCACCATGTGTAACGTGCCTTCAAATGCTGATAACTGACTGCATAAACTAAAACAGATTTGTGTCTGCAAAGATCTTTCTTGTAGCATGTTATCTTTCAATTTTCTGACTTGAGAAGAAATTGCTCATTCTCACTTGCTCTATTTGGTTTCATAGTAATCTTCCTTTTCATTTTTCATCTTTGCCTCACGTTATGCACTGAAAGTGGGGTATATTGAGATTAAGTTTGACATAAATTGAGATGAATTTCGAGGAAAATTAGTTCTAGATGTCATGGATCTAGTTACTGGCATTCACATGAAGAAACCGAGTTTGGTCAGAAGATATTGCTCATGCAGTTTTGTGTCAAGTATTAATGCATCTGTTCCTCATTTCCATACTCCGTTCGCTACATGCTTCTTCTGTTGTTCGTGCATATTACAGCTTCTAATACTGTGCAAAGGAACTATATAAATCATACTGTTAACTAGAGCTTTGATCTGCATTTTGTTAGGCTTTAGAGGAGTCACTTTCTAAACAGGAGGAGGTCATGGCTTACATTGAGAAGAAGAAGAAGAAGAAGAAGCTGGTATGTAAATAGTGCTCAAAACAAGTCAAAATTTTCTTTTGTTTCATTAACGTTAGAATTCAAGTAGCTCGAATTCTTAACATTGTCTGCCGTGTGATGTAGTTTGGCTGGTAAATGAAGAAATGAATGAGTATTGGATAGGATGAGAACACAAATGGCGAGATGGTTTTCTGCGTTCCAAGGCCAGCAAAAACACAGTTCTTTAAGGTTTCATGTATAGAATAGCGGAGAGAACTTCGTGATGTTCTTCCTATATGCCATTCACACCTTCCATGAACACAGCTTACAAAATACCTATATATATATATAGACAAAAAATGTCTGGACATGTAGTAGCATTGGTCTGAAGGGTGAGCAAGGCGTAAAAGAATAGCCATTTTGTTTCTTGGCCATGATGTATAATTAGCTCGAGCTCCTCAAGCATGAACTCAGTTACAGTGAACAGCAGGGGACAATTTGGAGAGTGTGAGACTAATGTCTATTGATTAGATTGAGTCAGGATTCGGATTCATATATGTTGTTGTCTCTCAAACACATGAGAATGAAGTAGGCTTGAAATCTTGCTCTCAAATTTCCCCTTTTTGTTTTGTTTTGATTGACGGGTTTGTCAGAAGTTCGTCATACTTTGTGTAAAAAGGTTTATACTGTCTACACTAACATTTTCAGAATTATTGTCGGATTCCAAGTTCTGTAACCCCCTTGAAAATAAGCGCTCAGGGAGGAATGATTCAAGAGTTGCTTGTTCACGGACTACTAACATAACATGGCCTTAAATTCTGAAAAGACGAAACGACTTGGCGTTGAAAAGGTGTGCTTATTATTTTAAAGCTGGCATGGCACACGAAAGTCCAATTTGGTGGTGGTGGATTCCAGTTCCACCAAAATCATGTTTCGCATGTATGTACAATAATATTAACGCAATCTCCTTGGCTAAGGTGAGTTCAACTACCTTATGCAGTTGTTTAAAATTTAAAATTAAAGTTTTACCTCTTATAAGCCTCTTAGAACAGAGTGGACAATAAAAAAATATTAACATCAACAGATTAGGAGAAATTAAACTCTAACAAATATGTTGCATAATAATAATAATAATAATAACACAAAGGGATATAGGACAGAGCTCCAGCAGGGCGGCAGCCAATTATTTCTACCCACGTCATGCAATGCTTTCTTGAAGATATTAAAGGTACAATTGTCATTGAGGGGTTGCTTTCTTCCTCTTCGAAGCATTAGATGGATATTAATGGATTCAAGGCAAAGCAAAGGCCAATCTATATGGGAAGAAAGAAAGGCTATTTGTCATTTAGTTCCTACTAAGCCATTCCGGTTTGGCTCAAGTCAGTCTTAGTCGAGTCCGAAAATATTTGGAAAAGTAATGTAAAGAGTCATGATTAGCTGTAGCTGAGCCAAAGTGGGGCAGAGCCGATGACTTGGATAGGGACCGGCATCAGTTGTCCGAGCTTGCAGACAAAGCACGGGGGAAAGTGGTGATGTTTCCTGATTAAAACAAACTACATATTCCATTATCAAAAACCCCGTGTGGGCTTCACATCTCAGTATTTATTTTTCTTTTTGGAAAATCTCACCTTTGCTCTAATCTACCCATATCGGTAAAAGTCATCAACAACGTCACTCCTTCTTTTCTCTTTCCCTCACTGTTTAGATAGATAAAACTTTGATTGATTCTTGTCCTGGTAGCTAACTGTTCAGATCCATATTTTAGAAAGCTATGCTTGGAAGCTAGTTTACCCTTTTCTGGGTAGCTTCCAATTCGGTGGCTTCACACCACAATTGAGAGCTCAAAGGCAGGAATTTCGGTTCTTGGCTTGATTGGAGGTGAAAGTTTTAGTCTTTTCCTTCTGGACTTGGTAGAATTAGTTAAAAGTTGCAGAATTGTGTGATATTGAGTAGGGGGTGGAAAAGGTGACACTTTTACTTTTGGTTTTTGGATTGAATTGGGATTGCAAAAGAAGCAGAGGAATATCATAAGAAAGAAGAAGCTGATCTCAAAAGGTCGAAGCTAGCGGCAAGTAAGTATCAATTCCAGGTCCGCTCTTTTACGTATACATACTCTGGCCTTCTTTTTTTTTTTTTTTGTCCTGATCGTTAATTCCCAGACCCAAGCATAAGTTTCTAAATTTGCTTTCTTGTTTCTGCGACTGGGTACGTGAACTGTGTGATAATGTTGTGAACTGATTCTAATTGTTGTATGTTGAATAGGCAAACATTGGACTGTTCGCCACGAATTTTTTGTTGGTTTTTCGTCTCTTTTTTTTTTTAATGCTTTTAGGCATATTGTTAGGGACTACTAGAATTCTAAGCTTGTTGAATGGCAATTTGCAGAATATGGCGACTATGGTGGAACCTCCAAATGGAATTAGGCCTCGGGGAAAACATTATTTCTCAATTTGGCAAACTTTGTTTGAGATTGATACCAAATATGTACCGATCAAGCCCATAGGGAAAGGTGCTTATGGTGTTGTTTGCTCTTCCATTAACAGGGAGACAAACGAAAAGGTTGCCATAAAGAAAATCAATAATGTGTTTGAAAACAGGATTGATTCTTTGAGGACTTTAAGAGAGTTGAAGCTTCTTAGACATATTCGTCATGAGAATGTGATTGCATTGAAGGATGTTATGATGCCAATACATAGGGCCAGTTTCAGGGATGTGTATTTGGTGTATGAACTCATGGACACGGATTTGCATCAGATTATCAAGTCATCGCAGTCACTATCCAATGATCATTGCAAATATTTCCTATTTCAGGTAATTTGTCTCCAGCAATTCTAGTTTTAGTTCTTTCTTTACTATTTCAGCTTCTGTTTTGGTATTAGCGTATTAGGTAGAATAATGACGCGTAGTTCTTAAAGTTTATATGTGTTTCCGTTAGTCTATGTTCTTCCAAATTTGTATATCATCGGAATCCAACGTCTTTCTTTTCTTAAATGGTATGAGTATTCATTTTTACTAACTTATTGCTCTTTAGGAAAACCTCTTCTTTTGGCCTACACAAACTGTGCCCATTATTAGCCTGCACCTAGCCTTCTCTCAGCACTGCAATGGGATCTTTTATGAAATTCAAAGTTCTAAATCAATAGTTGGTTTTTCAGCAATACCTTCTTTATAGGGAATGTTAGGGAAGAAATGATTCACGTAAAGTCCATATCTACTCTTCAGCAAATTTGTTCTTCTAATTTTAATCATATTGAAAAAGCATGAGCCTATCTTCGTAATATTTTCTTTACAATTGATAAATACCTTTTCTGCTGCTTTTAATTTCCTCTTCCGTGGACGTATAACTCTCTTTCCTAATTGTGAATATTTAAAACTGGTGCCCAAGATCATTGTGTGGGAGATTCAGTAAGATAATCATTTCTAAGTGCTATGCTACTTCTAAACTCAGTTGTGATATATGGCAAATTTCATGAGCTCCTTTTAGGATAGACTTGTTCAGCTCACTCCAGGAAAAGCTTCATGTACAGTTTTACTAGTTAGAAAGAAAAATTGTTCTGCACGTATAACTGTGTTGCTTTTCACATACTTTCTTTTTCTTCTTGATATTTTCTGCTACTAATTGATCTTTATCATGTCTTAGTTGCTAAGGGGGCTGAATTACCTTCACTCGGCAAACATTCTTCACCGGGACTTGAAGCCAGGTAATCTGCTTGTTAATGCAAACTGTGATTTGAAGATATGTGATTTTGGTCTAGCACGAACGAGTAGAGGCAACGAACAATTCATGACTGAATATGTGGTCACTCGTTGGTATCGAGCACCTGAGCTACTCCTCTGTTGTGACAATTATGGTACCTCTATTGATGTCTGGTCAGTTGGATGCATCTTTGCTGAGATTCTTGGGCGCAAACCCCTTTTCCCTGGAACAGAGTGCCTTAACCAGCTGAAGCTAATCATAAATGTCCTTGGGAGCCAGCGGGATGTTGACCTCGAGTTCATTGATAACCCAAAAGCTAGAAGATTCATAAGAACACTTCCTTACTCCAGGGGAATCCACTTTTCCCAGTTGTATCCTCAGGCAGATCCTTTGGCAATAGACTTGTTGCAAAGGATGCTTATTTTTGATCCATCTAAGAGAATAACTGTGACAGAAGCACTGCTACATCCTTACATGTCAGGGCTGTATGATCCAGGATTCAATCCCCCTGCTCAGGTTCCAATTAATCTTGACATAGACGAGAACATTGGGGAGCATATGATTAGGGAGATGATGTGGCATGAGATGTTGCATTACCATCCTGAAGCTGCATTAGCCAATACATAAATATGGCTCTTAAATGCTATTCAGTTGTTTTCCTTACACCGCGATGTGTCTTTGGGGTCAGGACTGCAGTTCCAAGTCAAAGGACAGTATCAGCATTTGTGCTTTAAACCTTAGTGAAGTCCTGTGATTTTGTTTGAACACAAGAGCTGTCAGTTTTGAATTCCCTACACGGTGTTCTATGTTCTATATATTCCATCTAAACCCTGGTAAAAATATTTGGAGTAGAGGATGTTTCAGCAATAACAAAGCTCGAGTATGATCTTCCTGCCACCGTGTTTTTCTTTTTGTTTTTATTTAGGGAAAATCTGTGGGAACTGAACATAACTGCATTGGTTGACGGGAACAGAAAATAATTAGGGGCTTAGACAGTCATCTCAGTGATTGAGCCAGGTTGGATCACAATCAGCCTCAGGCAGGTTCTTAAACAGAGCTTCTGAAGCCCATAGCTCATGAGATAGAGCTAGTCTACTATTGTTTCCAAGGCACCGTGGAGCTTATCAGGCGAGGAGGTCTTTAGTATTCTTCTTGTTCGACTTCTGTAACTATCAAAAGCCTTTCTTTGCTGTTTCCCACCATGTGCCCAAATTTTGTTTTGCTTTCACTCCATCGGTTATGCATACGTGCACTCTATAAGCACACAAATGGATCAAAATGCCAGGTTTTTTCACCATTTACCAAATGAAATTTGACTTGAGTGGCAAATGGATAAACGATATCTTTATGTATGTGGTCGTGAAGATTCAAACAGGATTGAGGAGGATAGGCTTACCTCACCAATCACAAAAATTGGTTGACTTAGAGAAAAAGTATATTAACAGAGGAGTGTAAAAGTAAAACTTAATTGCTCTATTATATTAATTATTAAGCAATTTATGAGATTAAAATAAGTTGAACCTCCATGGAAGTTTTAAAAAATTATTGAAGGACAATTTCCCCTTTCCATCCCATTACATATAAACTGTTCATTTCATCCCAAAAGGAAATTGAAACAAAGCAATGGGAATCTTAACATCGTTCAGGATGCAATAATTTTTTAGTTTTGGCAGAGATTCTGTCCCTTGGCTCTTTCTTTTTCACAGCTGCATTGTTTAGGCAAGTACAACTGGGAATGCATTGCCTTATTCTACTATGTACTTTAAGTATAAGTGACGTTAGGTTCAATGGACAGCAAGTGGGAGTTTAATATAATAAGCTTATGGAATTTAACCCACGTTCTGCTTTCCAGGTCAAACTCCATCTTCTGCAATCTGGTGCTGGAGGTGGCTGCGGCCGTCCGTCCTTTCTCAGGGATTGAACTTCGTCAAAGTCAAGGAACTCCATTTTATGAAACCATTGTTCTCATTAATTTTCTTCTTTCTGGGAAAAGTTGCATCAATTTATGAATGGAAGATCTAATCATACGTGCTACAAGATTTTTACTCATGTTCCACTTGAAACTCTACAATATTATATGGTAGGAGATTGGTGGCAAGTAGAATACAATGACGTGAAAGACTAAAATTTTTCTTTAGAGTTTATGGTTTCTATTTTGATGGACTTTGTTTACTTGCCAGAAGAAAATAATTGTTTACGTGCCAATCAGTAAGTCCGCCATTTTGATAGACTTTGATGCACCTAGAATGAGTGATAATATCCTCCTAAAATACTTCATGAAGAGGAAAAATGAAGGAGAACAAGTTTGAGAAAGGAGACAATTAGGGCCAAGTTGGAAAGCTTTACACGAGTGAAGAAAAAGTAAAGCAACTTGCTTTCTACAAACAACCATGTGAAACTCGTTTTCAAAGTTAGAAAGAAACCTTCTTTGACCCACCAAATCCGATTCCATAAAAGCAAGTGTTTTTTTTTATCCTACGGCAGTGAAAGTGAAATGATCATTACGATTAACTGGTCTTGAGTTTAAATTCTATCATTTATTTATTATTTAGCACAAGGTAAAGTGAGTTTGTGCAAGTTTCAAGTCCAAAGAGCTTTCACTTGAGAGAGTGTATTAGTGAATATATAAAATCAATTAAGTTGACCTCACACAACAGTTTAAGCTATTGAAATTAAATAATAATTTAATATTTTAGAAGGGTCTTAATTATAAGAAGATATTTTGAAATCATCCACATTTAATCTAATCTTCACTCGAGTCAAATAGGTTTCTTACGAAAAGTAAAACTCTGATCCCAAATTTTAAATGACTACGTGTATAAAAGTGATTCAAACTTAAGTGAAATAAGATATTTTGAAGTCATCCACACTTAGTCTAATCTCCACTCGAGCCAGATAGGTTCTTTACAAAAAGTAAAACTCTGATCTCAAATTTTAATCGACTGTATATATAAAAGGGATTCAAACTTACAATTTCACTTAAATTAGAAGAGCCATTATCAACTCAGTTACGCCTCTGATTTAATCAGCTCTCTCTGGTTGTTGCCTGCCAACTCTAACTTTCCCTCCTATAAAGATATAACTTTTTGTATCATCAACTGAGCATTTCTGGTCTATAAATTTCAATATCGACGCCCACACAAACCTCTTCTCTTCGACCTTATCCTCTCATCTCTTCTTGAAAGGTCTTTCAGTCTCTCTTCTCTTCCCTTTCTCTTCTTTATCTACCCTTCTTTAGAGGTTCTAAAACTCTGTGTTCTCTTAATTAGAAGCTTATTCACAACCCCGACTTCGTATAAACCTAGCTACGCTTGTTGGTTTTTGTTCCTCTTTGCCGACACGCTTAGTTTCATGTTTAACAACTTGTTCTTGATTCCTGACACTCATGTCTCTTGTACTCAGTGAAATCCTCCTTTTGGGTTTTATGATCAACTCCACTCTCCGACGCAGGACCCATCTTGTTCAATCTTTCTCTGTTGTTTTCCTCTACTGGTTCTACGTTTTCTCACGAACACTCAGCCTCTGAGAAGCTTTAGTTTCTATTCATTTTGTTAGAACCTATCTTTAAATAATCCCTTCCTTTTCTTTTACAATTTTTCTGGGTCCTGTGCTTTCTGTTTTCTAGACCATAGTTGATCATAATCACCTTATATACATAAATATTAATTTGATTGTTAATTACTGTTTTTGCTCTCCTTCAATGGCCACTTCAAGTGGGACTTCTTCAGGATCAAGCTTGCTGCGAAACTCGAGCTCTTCTGATGATCTAGACCAAAATTTGGACCAGAGAAAACGCAAGAGAATGATCTCAAACCGAGAATCAGCCCGTAGATCCAGGATGCGCAAACAAAAACACCTCGATGAACTCACAGATCAGCTGAGTCAAGTCAGGAAAGAAAACAACGAGATCATGTCTAAGATAAACATCACCACACAACTCTATGACGGCGTTGAGGCTGAGAACTCCATCCTCAGAGCCCAGTTGTCAGAGCTCAGCAACAGACTTGACTCTCTGAACGAGATCATCAGCTTTGTCAACCAAAGCAATATTGATGGTTTTGGAGCTGAGGACTATCAGATCGGCGGTGAATATGATTGCTTCGCGAATCTATGGAGTTCTTTCAACGCGAGTAATCAACCCATGATGGACATGGTCATGTACTGATCGATGTTGGTTGTCGGAATCGTTCTATCCTAAATATTACAACAGACTCTTTCTGATATTGGTCGTGGCTCGGTTTTTTGTGTTTGTCACAAAGAGTGTAGGGTTCTTGGTGGAATCTAGTGTAAAAGGATAGAGTCAAGTGTGAAAGGATTTGGTCACGTAATAAAAATAGGCAGCTGGTTGTGTATGTCCTCTCTACAGTAGGTCTCTACTGTGAAACTTTATTCCAAGTGGGCTTGGAATTGCATTTTCCCTGATGTTAATTAATAAGAAGTTCACCTTTTAAGATACGTCGGTACAATGGTTTATATGGTTTAAGAATACACGTAAGAACCTAATGCGAATGTAAGTTAGTAGTGGATTTTTTTTTGACTTAATTGAGGTCGTCAGTTTGAATCGTCTTTATGTACGTGGTTGTTTAAAATTTGAGGTTAGAGTTTTGTCTCTCGTAAAGGACTTATCTGACTTGAGCGGATATTAGTCTAAGTATGGATGACTTAAAGTGTCTTTCTATAATTAAAACCTTTTTTTAATTAAAAAAAAACAAAACGAATGCGCGTGAATATTATGAAAACGAAAAGCTGAAAGGTCATTTGCTTATATCAATAACTAATCATAGAGAATGGCGCAAGGAATATAATTATATCAGCAATGTTGTACATATATGGTTTGTTTTAATTTTAAAGCATTTTTTTGAATTTAGAAATGGTAGTGTCGTGAGACTTTTGTATACATACTCCATTATTTTGAAAACAAACAAAACTTGGAATAAAGAACAAGCTGGAATTTCTATTTACTTTTGGTTTATTGTTTAGCCTAAGAAGTAATGCCAATATGCGTCGACAAATCTTCGCCATCCAAAGTTATTTTTTGAGAAATTACTTCACGATCTATTGGATCTAGACGTCTAGGGCTGTGCTTTGACAAAAGGTCACATCGCACGCCAGGTATCAATTATGCAAAAGGCACACTCTAGTCTTCGACTAGATGTGATTTTAAAAATCACGTACAACTGTACTGGTATAAGGAGTAAGTTGATTGGTATATATAATAAAAGATTAAAGCAATGAGCTGTTTGTTTCCGTTTTTTTCTTTTATTTTTTTGTTGTTATTTTTGTAAAAAAAAATAGGTAAGTAAAACGTATTTAGTTTATTTTATCATGATTTTTTTGTTTCTGAAAATAAAAAAACTACAACAGTTTTATAAAAATCAGAAAACATCGTTTCTCTTAATTTTGACAACAAGTTTTCTTCGATAGAAAAACAACATATCTCTATTTTCTATCTCGAATAATAATAATAATACAAAATAATTATTAATAATAAATAATAATAAGATAATTAATT
>JANZXV010000210.1:20173794-20184315 GCA_027576455.1 Erythroxylum roigii | reverse complement strand
CGTAATCATTGCAGTCCAAATCACAATATCCTTAACAGGCAACTTCTCAAACAATTCACTCGCAGATTCCATATCCCTGTACTTAGCACACGCAACAATCAACTACGTCCAAGAAATCAAGTCCCTGGCCGGCATTTCGTCAAACACTTTTCGCCCACATTCCACTAATCCACACTTCACATACATATTAATCATCGAATTCCCAACATGCAAATCAGACTCAAACCCACCAATCACAATCGTCTGGGCATGCATCTGCCTTCCCAGGCCCACATCAAACTCTGTTCCACACGACTTAAAAACCGCCGAAAATGTAAATGACACAGGCCTAATCCCTCTCCTTCTCATGTCACCATACAATCTAATGCTCTCTGCGACCATTCCCTGAACTGAGTAAGCCCTAACAACGGAGGTGTAAAGAAACGAATTGGGATTCTCGACCTGGTCAAAGACGGAACGTGGGTAGTGGTCGACTGGAACCTTAATTCCAGTGAGTGTACGAACAAGCTTGGTGACGACATAACAACACTGACTGAGGCCATTGAGTATAATATGGGCATGAACTTGCTTGAACTGAGCAAGACTTTTGCAGCCGTGGAGAGCAGATACGAGTTGGGACTTAAGAAGGGTACTTTGTTCTCGAAGTTGAGATAAGGGAGTGGGTTGTTTGCGTGTAATGGCCAGAGCTTTCGTTGTGGAGTAACTACGTGAGTGAGCAACCATCACACCATGGCTTTATTGGGTATGCTTCATGAAGCTAAACGGTATCGTATCCCTTGGGTTCTTAGGCTTATAAATCAGTCCACAGTTGCTGGATTCGGTGGTTAGGGTTTCATTTCGTCGACGGAGAAAGTAACTGCCATGATCGGAGCCGCCATCCGGTTTTTTTCCACGAATCCCAAGCCAAAAATGAAACAGATAGAGCTGAGAACACCGCCTGAGCAGACGCAGACTATAACTAGAACAATCTTCGACATCGTTAAGGAGCACGGTCCTATAAGTGTTTCAGATATCTGGGAAAAGGTCCAGGTAATATTGGGATTTGGGTTTTAAAGAAGCAATCCGTCTCCCATTTTCAATAATTTTCATCTTCATTACAATGATTGATTTGATGTTTGTTGTTGTGTACCAGGAAGTGGGACTGAGAGGGTTGAAAGGCAAAAGGCATATGAAGATAGTGATGAGGTGGATGAGAGAGAGGCAGAAGATTAAGCTGATCTGCAACCATATTGGACCTCATAAGCAATTCCTGTACACTACTTGGTTCTCCAAGTCCTCCGTCAAGCCGCCGTCCGACGCCTGCAATCTTCCCCCCCAACCGCCGAAGATACCCTGATACAATAACCGGTTTTATTACATAGGTCGGGATTCTTGTTAGGATTGTTGACGTTTTTCTGTGACCGTTAAATCATGGTTTCGAAACCAGGCGGGCAAGTCCAACTTCATAAACCTACTTGCTGTTTCATACCTGGTGGATTTTCATGATCAAAGAGTATCAGGTCTTCACCAATCATGGCCCCAAATTGCTATGACGCAAATGTCTTTAAAATTTTATTTGATTTCTTGCCTATATAAGCACACAACCTGTGTGAATTAGTCATGTATGTACATAATTTACAGATATTCCGGGAAAAAAGACAACCAGAGAAGATTATGACTCTACATTTTGATCTGCTATTATTAGTAACCAAGTTAATGTCTCTAAGCTTTGCGATTACGCATGAAGTGCCAGACCCGATCCTTGTGTCACAGGACAGCTCCCTTTCGGCAAAAGGCGATGGGGACAAGCAGTGTATAAACTATGAAGTATGTGGCTGCCTTCCTGACTTGCGCAATACATCCTTCAGTACTGCAGCAATTCTGTGAGCCATATGATGCTCCAGAAACATTTGTTTGACTCTCTCATAACCTTTTTTCCCCATCGTAAGCCTCCTCTCGACATGAGTTGCAAGTTTGACAATGTTTTTCGCAAGGGGGGTCACCCCTTCTTTTCCAACGGTATGCAACAGACCTGTAGTGCCATTCACAACAATTTCGGTGGTACCTCCTGCTGCAGTTCCCTGAATGCATGTTTAATGAAATAAGAGTTATAATCACCATCAAAATGGAAAGAAAGTTTGTCTGATGTAAAGAGCCTGACCAGTACAGGCAATTGAAATGCCATGGCCTCAATGGTTATCCTCCCAAAGCATTCTCCTCGTGCCTGCAAGAAATATGAAATGAGGCTCCAGTTTTCACTCTGTAAATTTGTCATCAAAGGGTGCACTTCAGTAGCTTTGATACCCGTACTTGTTCACTACCTGATATTTTTGCTATTCCTTTTGTTTAGAGTTGTTTTGAGTTCTACACTTCCAAAGTCTATTCAGATGTATCCATGAAATATACAAAAGTGGATGCTCCATACTACACTAATTTACCTGTGAATTCTGAACAAGAACGTCAATTGCAGCTAGATAAGGAGCCACAGTCAGAGTTTTATTCACAAAGTGAACACGATCTTGAATATTTTTCTGTATTACATAATTCCGCAATTCTGTCTCAAATTTGGTCTGGGCAGCCATATCAGACCCCACAATCACTGCATGCATCAATGGCACCTGTAGCTTTTTTGCTTGGATCAATTGCAAGCTCTCATAGAAGGCGCGTAAAAACAAATCTTGGCCTTTTCCTCTTGAAACACCTGCATATCAATTCAGTGCTTAGGAAGCGTAGATATGATAGTTACCAAAATAAAATAGCTTCACCAATCAGGTTCCCATTTTTCCTTTCTAGAATGGATGAGATGGAGCAAGAACAGTAATCAAGATAATTGAGGAACCATGACTACTTGAATGTCGAAAAGTGGTCATCAGCGAAAAGAAGCTATTAAAAAATAATTTTAAGATTGAAATGACCAAGAGACATCTTTAGGCTTCAATTTTATCAGAGTAGTTGATTAACGTACAGGGAAAAGCCCATACGGTAAAAAAGAAGGGCATAATGCCATCAGTAAGAAACCGTACTGTTAATTATGGCAAAAAGTATATCTTCATCTCGCACGCCAAGAGATTCTCGAATATGCTCCCGCAAAACCCTTTTTGCCACACCATCTTCAGCAACCTCCATAAGTTCTTTACTATTTCCAAGGTGAACAACATAGGTCTCAGGCATTTTAATCCTGTAGGGAGAGAAAACGCTCAAGTGGCAAAAGAAAACTCTGTTAAATATGCACCCCAAGAACCCCAGTAAACAATCTATCACTCAACAATTGGCTTAAGAGGATTTCAGCAGCAAACAAGGAAAGTATCCATAAGGATTGCAACTTAATTAATGGACATTTCTTCTTGATTATAATTAAAGGATTGCCCATTAAAATTCTCTAAGCAATGACTACTTAAAGGAGTACAAATAATAACTTTTGACAAATAAAGTACAATCTATAAAGCAAGCAATATAATCATAGACTAGTCTAAATTTTGCATTCCCAAGAAAGAAAAAAGCAAGTGGAAAAGCAAAAGTCGAAAATCTACCTTAAACGCTCCTGTGTTCTATTCTTCCAGTATTCTGCTGTGACATGTGAATCGATCATAGCACCGGCAACAAAAGGGAGGTGCTTGACATAATCTAGTCTGAAATAATGCCCACGCATCTCATGGATCCACCACAGGCCTTTTGGGAGAACATGAGGAATATTTTCTTTTAGGACACCATCCAGCCATTTCCCAGCAACTGCAGTGTTCAATACAACAATATCAGCTTTGAGAGCTGTATCTACAGCTTCCTTGCCCTTTGAATTCATTACCTGTGACACCATATAGCATAATAATCAGAACCAAAGCTTAAAATAAAAAGGGTTTGCTTCATTGGGTAGCAGGTTAGCGCAAAGCAGGCAGATTCAACCCAACAGAATAGGTGGGTTCAAAAAAATCCCATGGGCTATTTACACATGGCATTCTGATCAGATGGGTCTATATAGTAATTAAGGTAAGTGTAAATAAAAACTATCAGATGGGTCTATAGAAGTTAGGCAAGCGTAAATAAAAACTATCTGCTTGCAGTCCGTATATACTGAAAATTGTGATGGTATATAGGTATCATACCTGTACCCCATGGACCAACATCTTCTGCTCCAAATTGTATATCACTTCATCCGTTCCTGCTGGCTTTTGGACAGTAACCCAATAAACTTCAGCACCAACACTTCGTAATAGAAATGCTAGTTCCATGAGCAACAAAGGCCCACCTACAACAACAAATATAGGAAGGACGTAGGGAAAAGTAAGATTACATCCACAAAAGTCATCCAAAAAACATTACACAAAAGAGATGAAAACAAACATTAAAAATCAAGACTCATACCTATTATGCAAAATCTGTTCAAGAAGATATAGAGAATTTCATCAATTAGAAGGATGTATGGAAATCTTGTCCAATATCCTTTACCAACTACAACCAATAATTATTTGGTGGAAGCAAGTTCAGTCATTCAACAGTTTAGCCAAAGGAGTGTTTCTTCCCACCGTAGAAGTCTTGTTATGGATTTAAAACTTGCTATGCTATTAAACCCAAGAAGTTTTTGCATGATGACTCAAAGGAAAAAGTTCTTCACATGACACATGCCAAACATACACAACTTTCGCAATATATTTACCATACAAGACAAGACAAAATGGTGTAACCAATTAGGAAAGTATTATTTTTCAAATGCTAATTGTTATCAAATTAAAGATAATAAGAACTTGGTCCCGGAACATTAAAAATGAATAACATAAAATGCAGCAGAACAGCCGAGTTTTATTGACATTCGTATAATACAAGGTGAACATCCAATAATCTTCTGATAAGTGGCCTGTTAGATATAAGTTACAAAATGAATTCTCTCCGGCAAAGTTGGACTTGACAACAAATTCTCTCTAATGAAAAACATATGTGACATTAAAACACTTTAAACAAAACATCTTACTAGACAAATTGCAATCATGCCCTAAAGAACATTGGGCATCTCCGAACTACATAATTTCCCATGTTATAGCAGCTCTCAATGGCAGAAACAAATAGCAACATTGTGCGATCAAACATCAGGGGTAAACCCTCAGCGTATAACAGTCAAATCAGCATGCCCTTCCCTATTCCCTACCCTTTCTTCCAATCCAAATTAAGTAAGAAAACAAATCACGTGAATGAAACAACTGGGTCCGATGATCAATCAGCTAGCTCTTGTCAGCTCCAGGTACACGAATTTAACCATCCAAAAAAGAACACAAAGTGAACTATCCAACATCGCAACTATTGCGAACATAGGAAGCCAAAAATACAATATCTGACAAAATACTTCCCTTAGCACATACAAACTTGGAACTTTTAAGCATTTATATCAACAGCATGAGTGATAAACGTGTAAGCTTGACTGCCCTTTAACATCAACAAATACCTAAAAGAGGAGAAAAGGGCTCCTTTCCAAAATTACACGAATACAACAGATATATTAAGTATCAATAAACACGAGAAATAGAGAACAATGAGTACCAGTCAGAGAGAGTTCATGCGAAACCAAAAGCACAAGCTTCGACTTCATGAAACTAAGAGGACTAGGCAGCGACTCGACAGGCAAAGCCCCGGTGGTAGCCACGACCTCGAAATGTCGATCGCAGGAATAGAAAGCAGCTCTGATGAAGAAGGCGAACACGGTCGAGACTGATAGCATCAGAAGAATAGCCAAAAGCCAACGCTTCTGCAGTGGTAACCACCATGTGACGGTGTGGCCGGAGGCGGCGTGCTTCGCCATCTCTGTTTTTCGGCCTTTGGATCTGATGAAGTTGAGAGCTTGTCTTTACGGGGCTCAACATTTTAGGGTTGGGAATGGAGGGCTGGAGCTCCGGTGTCTGTACATTTGGCTACTGCGAAATGGACACTTGTAATCAAGCTTAAGCTGCTCCAATTAATGTCTGCAATCTGGACTGAAGGAGGGAAAATTAAGTTGGTAAGTGGAAATCTAAAACCAATTTTAACAATAACTTAATTTAAATCATTATTAAATATAATTTTTAATATACTAAAATATAAAAAAACTTTAAATACATTTTTATTTAAAATATATGGATAATTACGGAGTTTCGTTTTCATCTGATTTGTTAAAGGTAAGATAAATATCAATCTGGACTGACTCGTTTACTTGAACGTCTCAGTTTGCCCACAGCAAAACTCTTAGCTGTAGAGACAAAAAGAAAGCAACATTCCTCGCCGTCCTCGAGGGTGCTTGCTCGTGCCGCCGAGGGATCCCTCCAATCACCATCGCCTTCAGGTACCTGCCAACTCACGCGTCTCTTTTATCCATGCTCATTGTTGAATCCAACTCTCACTACGGGCTCAGTCTCATACAGTGACCAATGCTTTTCATCTGAGTACACGAAAATCGAAGCAGATTCCACTTATTAACTTGAAACTGGAAATTGTGTACCACCCAATTCGATTTGCTACTAAAGTTCCCTTCTTTTTGGGCTTACTCTGCTCTTTGTTTTGTTCCGTCGACCAGTTGAGCTCAGTGTTACTTGGAAGCTATGAGGAATCTCCGGGAGCCTCTTATGTTTTCGTTAAAATGCCTGTGTGCGATCGTCCCAGGTGAGTTATCGAACTTATGATTTTCATGAGTGATAAGTCATTGATAGCCTAGTCGGGAAATATCTCTTAGTTGGTTTCCTTTCTAATTGTGTTGTTTGTTTACTTCTTCTTTTTTTTTCCTCAGTTGTTCTGTTACAAGCAATAGGAGCTATCTCGGTTGTTGCTCCGCATTCCAACTGTTATGCTTTTGATAATGCCAGTCGCCTTGTCGACTTCGTATCCTGAAATTTTGGTTTGAGTTCGTTATTTTCAGGTTATAAACTTAAATTTCAATTGTTTAATCAGACCCTAGATTTCTTTTTCCTGAATCTCATCCCCTTAAGTACCATGTGGATTGGAGACTAAAACCAGCTGATCATTCGAAATAGTGTTATAATTGTAGGCTTTTTGTTGGATGGTCAGTGATCACCATAATTAACTTGCTATTCCCATCAGAGTCTCTAGTTCTCAGAATCATGCTGTTTTAATTGGACAAAATTTGGAATTTCTTTTCTTCGCAACTGCTCCCTATGCTCTTTTCTGGTAAACTGTTATTTTTCTTAGCTAAAAATCAGACCAGCTGGATTGGACGTACTTTTGTGTATGATGGGGAGGTAATTTGCTTTGATTAACTAGTAAACAAATGCTAATTGGACAGTTCATGGATTCTTTTGCCAGTTGTTTGTTTTGACTGTTGATTATGTTACATTCTCACAGGATGCCGATACGGTTGTTCGATTTTGTAAAGATGTGGAGAGTAGATCACAAACGGTAGTCCATAATACCATGTTCTCAAGTACATTGTTCTGGATTTTTGTTCTATAAGCTTTGTACTTTTAGGTGATTTAACTATTTAGTAGCTTAGAGGGGCAACTCTCCCTCTCGCCCCTTCTAACAAGAATGCTTAAGAACAACATGAAAACTTGTAGCATGAAATGTTGAAGAAAGTAATGTAAACGTTTGTGCCATTATCATTTTTATTCCTTTAATCACAACAAAAATAAGCAGGTATAGTTTCTTGTCTTACACAGCATATAGCATATCATATGTAAAAATATACACCTTTTAGAAAACATTGATGTCCTTCTGACTGAAATTTCTCTAGTTTGTGTTTTCTTCTTAATTTCTAGGACCATTAAAAACTGATAGATATGAACTATGCTGAAAACTTCAGAGCTCTAAATGTTTAAAGATGGATTTTTTGTGACGCTATCATTATTCTGCTGCTTGCTTAGTAGATGATTTCTGCAATGCATGCATGTTCGTTATTGTGTTCGACAATTGTGCAGGGATATGTTGGGTTTGGTCAATTTGAGAGGTTCAACTACATCAATATGGGT
Source organism: Erythroxylum roigii (assembly GCA_027576455.1). Taxonomy (NCBI): domain Eukaryota; kingdom Viridiplantae; phylum Streptophyta; class Magnoliopsida; order Malpighiales; family Erythroxylaceae; genus Erythroxylum; species Erythroxylum roigii. Next base: position 20,176,399 of record JANZXV010000210.1, on the reverse strand, counting down.
TCTGCAAATGCTGATTTTGTTCAAGTGAGAAATTTTGATTAAACAGAACTCTTTGAACTTTGCAATCATAAGCACAATAAGTAGATGAAGCATGGCACATCAGTAGTGCATTTCATTCCTTTTCCCTTCCTCTGTTACTAGATAGCATGAATAATTTAGCTTCTCTGATGCCAATGCTTGGTCTTAGATAAAAGTTTCTCTTCAATAGCCCTGTGAAGATATGTTCAGCATCTTTTCAGGCTCCCTTTTAGAAATTATGTGGATCTTGCATTCTCATATCTCCTTCCTTTTTCTCTCTCCTTGTGTCTTGTCATACTATCCCTGAATGTCAATTATAGTTCCTAAACATTCTGTAATCTCCATATTACCTCTCTAACCCATTGATGTCGTTGCCTGATTTATGATCAATGTTTCTCCTAGGGCTTTTACAATGGTGATCTTAGAAATTGTGAGGATACTTACGAAAAGCTGGGACGTACATCTCAGGTAAGTTTTGATGCTTCTTCCAGTCCCCTTCCCAAAAGGCATAGATAAAACTGAAAAAAGAAAAGCTGAACTGAAAGGAGGTGTTATAAAAATACATAGACTTGTTTAGTACTGTTCTGGAAGAATTAGCCACAGCTCTAACCTTATGCCTATTTTGCCTCTGTATTAGTGTGCCTGGAAGAAGATCATGCTAGTTTGTTTCACTTTGCTCTGCATCTAACAGCCTGTTTTTCATATGAAAGCTAATTTTTCATTTGGAATTGCAGGTGAATATTATATGTGGAAGTTGTTCAAATGGAAAATGCAAAGGTTTGCGAGTGCGTTATTTAATAACTGTCAGTGTCCAGTTGCCTTACACCCTAAAATACTCTTTGTTATCATTGACCAATGTCATTGTGTTTATTCCCTATCTCAGGTGGAATTGAATGCATATGCAATGTTACTTATGAGTCAACTTGCAGGTCTTGCATTTTCTACTTTAACTTATTCTGCTTTATAGTTTGCATAGTGTTATCTCCCTGTATTTAATTTTCTGAGCAGATATAAGTTAAAAATTTTCCCATTCTGGATTGAATGTGTCCAAGTCTTTAGATGAACTTTGATTCCTTTCTCTAACTGTGTTGCCAATCTATTATCCTACCAGAGTTGTTGTTGAACTTGCTATTTCATGTGACAAATCGGGTCCACGGGTGTTTGAAGGGTTCACCGTTGGATTTCATCCAAGATCATGGGAAATTGTAAGAAAATCAGCTTTTCACTGCTGACGTTCCCTTGGGAATCAAAATCACAGCTCTTCCATTTTCCTTTACGTGTAGGTATATAATGGCTTGACTCAACCAGGTTTTGAAAAGTCTAGCCAGGAATTCAGGTAAAAGAGTCTACTCATGGAACACGCATCCCTTCCTTTGGTTAAAATTTGGCACAAAATGTATTGCTTTTTCACTGTTCTCTAATTGTGTTAGATGTTTCTGATTTGGCAGCTTCAATACTGAACAAACTCGGGTAGTACTTTACATGACTGCAGTTGCTTCAGTTTCTTCACTAGTGAGAAAGCCTATCATTAAGGTATAGTCAAATCAAATTCAGGAATTTGCCATGAATATTGTCCCCTGGTTGATTTTGAATGATTGACTGCTGCTTCAGGTTCTTCCAAAGAATGGCCTGGATGTTAGGTTTTCAGGTACAGGTGCTACTGGAAGTCCACCTACGACCTTGTCACCTACAATGTTGGTTATGGACTGGACATGTAAGGCTATTACTTTTGTTGCAATTCTGTAAATGTCCTCTTTGGTTGATTATTCTTTAAACCTGGTTAAAATTTTGAAGGTAAGGAGGCCCGTGGTACACCTTATGAGATTGATGTCACAATCCCTATAGAGGGTTATGAGCCCATTCATTTTGTTCTCACAAAAATGTGCGGTAAGGGTTTTGCTAGAAAAGGTCTCGTGAAATTGAAACGGTGCTATTTTTCTGGACATATCTGCGTGTTAGATTGTGGATATTTTGCGAAGTTTCATTTTCTACTGAAACAACCTTGTTTATTCAAATTTTGTAGAACATAGACAGAATCAACAAAAGGACTCTAGAAGGGGATGGGCTTTCTTTGGGATGCTATCTTGCATGTATGTAACACTTCTCTGATTTCTTTACTAAAATGATGTTGAGATTTCTTTATGCAATTTTTGTCCAAGTAAAGATAAGGTTTGACACTCCACATCTTATGACTACATTGTACATATCTTGCGGAATTACATAGTCACCGGAATCATCTAAATTTCCGGTTTAAACTCATTCAGTATGACCCATTATGGTTGAACTCTAGTCTTTGAATACTAGAGGTACGAGGTATTATTGAATTATAGCAATACTATGAACCATTACAATGGTGATATTTAGTATTTCCCTACCCAGAGCTGAATGCTCCTCAGAAGGGTTAACTATCCTTCTGTCACAAATTCTTCCCTTTTTTCCTGCCTCCCTTCTCTCCCCTCCTCTCTCAGCCTAAAACCCCCAAGCTAGGATCCATTCTGTTACGCCTAACTACTTGCCACATCAGCTACTAACTAACTCTCCTCTGGCCCACTGTTCTTTCTCCTAGAGTATACTTTCCATATCAACG
>JANZXV010000210.1:20157350-20173694 GCA_027576455.1 Erythroxylum roigii | reverse complement strand
ACTTGCCACATCAGCTACTAACTAACTCTCCTCTGGCCCACTGTTCTTTCTCCTAGAGTATACTTTCCATATCAACGATTTATTCCCTTTTCTGTTATCCTCCCCATTATTACCCTCTTCCATGTTGGTCCTAACACATTGTTTGACATACGATGCAGATGGCACTGGTTTTTATGAACTTCAATTGCTTCACCTCTATCAGCAACTCATAGAAATGTGATGGAATATTAGAATCTCTAGTGACTATTTTGTAATCCATGCTGACATCTGATGTTTAAACAAATTTCATGGAGCAGATTTTTCGTGTCATTTACACTAGTTTGCGTTGGTGGATTTGTTTACAAGACACGTGTAGAACACCTGGTAGTCTCTTGATCTCTGGCTTAGCATTTGATTTTTATAGTGCTTGAGTTTTCGCTCTGATATGGATAATATATGGCCCTATTAAATGTACCGTTTATCACGTGAATGCAGCGAGGGATTAATGCATTGCCAGGCATGACAATTTTATCTGCATGCTTAGAAACTGTAAGTTTACTGCAACTTTGTAGTTCAGAATTACATCTCTTTGTGTTGTCCAAAGGTTATCTGCATGCTTAGAAATTATAAAGTTTACTCAGAACTTCATAGCTCAGAATTACGTCTCTTTGTGTTATCCAGGGATAAGTAATTAATTAACATATTCAATCTTGCTGACTGTTTCTTGTCCTGGTATAATTTTTACAGGTTAGCGACACACGGCATGGCTATACAAGAGCAGAAGACCTAAACAGTGGCTATTCTAGCGAAGCATCCTGGGAACGATCTTCTGCTTCAAACCAAGAAAAATTTAGAGCAAGTGAAAGAAATTACGGCTCAATATAAGCTTTAGATTTCTGAAACTGAAGGCACCGTTTAACAAATTATTTTTAGAGTTGGAACGGATTGTAGATATTCATGCATTTTTTAACAGATTTAACCCCCAAAATAAAATAGTTAGCATTGATATTTATAATATGTTTCTCTAACAAATCCCAAGAACGTTCCTCAAGATAAACTTTAAACGCCATGTCTATTCCCCGATCCATTGATGGAGCTAGACCTGGATTTACCATTTTGTTTGTAGTTTCAGAATTTATTGAACATTTTTTATTTGATATTAACTAATAAGTGAAGTCCAACCATTCTTGTAAATCACATAAGAACATATCCTAAATCATAAGGTAATGATAACAGCGATATGAACCACTAGACCCTAGAAAAATGTCCTGTTTGCTCTTGCCAGTACCGGCCTGTGTAGAAGTCAGTTTGGGATGGATGCTGCTTGTACTTAACAGGAAAAAGCGTTTTTAATGGGACATGAGAAGAGAAACCTTTAAATGTTAGTGGCACTTGTTAATGTTAGTCGTTAGAATTACCATCAAGTGCTTCTGATGGTTTAGGTTAACGTGCTTACATCAGACCACCAAGTGCTTCTGATGGTTTAGGTTGTCTTTTGTTAAAAGAAGTAGGATTTTGTTGAATACTTGTATAGCTAGCACAAGCATTGCCAAGGAAATAAGTTGTTGGGACTATTTCAAAAGTCCAGGCCTGACCTTGTAGGGATACAAAGGGGTAGTTTTTAAGAGTAAGATCGGAAACTTGGAGCAGTTGTCCTACCCTCACTAGTATCAAGAAACCATTCTACCTAAAGACTTCAGTTGAATTGGACTCCCAAATGATTCATATATGAACATGTGAAAGAGTGGCACCTACAGTAGAAGCACAGCATTCAAGTCAAAAAGATAATTACCATTGAGAACGTGTAAAATCACGGATGCTGTAGGAACTTTTTAAAAAAGGAGTAGGTATGTTCTGAACTAGAGATAGCTGACCAAGTTCAATGATTCAACCCCACCGCATGCATGTTTCCAGCTAAGCTGTTTTGAAAAGCATTTTTTGTGACTACCTATTTTAGTAGGAGTCATCAATGTCGAGATCATTCTGTTTTGACGATAGAGCAGTTAACGCTGGTCGTGTTGGTTTCCGATGACCAAACTCACAAGCCTGTCCTTTTTTTTTTTTTTGGAGTGTAAAAGGAGAAAGAAAATTAGCGAGGGCTAACGCCGCAAAAATGTCACAGATCTCTGATCATCCTGGAACAATAGACGTAGTCCTGGGACTGGGTTCTCCCAAAGAGACCATCAAGTCATAGTTGAGGAACTTTGCTTAACGAGAAAGTCCGCACATTGATTAACTTCACGAAAGATATGTTGGAGAGAGCAACACCAATCTTTGGCAAGTAACACCCTAATATTCTCAATCAGGAGAAACATAGGGTGAGAATGGGGGCAAGAAGTCAGCACCAGAGTCACCACGTCTTGAGAATCAGACTCAACAATAACCCTTCAGTAGCCACGATCCCAAGCCAAAAGTAGACCATGCTTAAGTGCTTGTAATTCGGCTACAGTTATAGAAGCATGACCAATATATCCAGAGAAACTAATAGGTCAGCGTCCATATTCATCACGACAAGCCTGTCTTTGCACATTAGGATTAGGATATTATAAACAAACCATAGAGTATAGAATGTGACCACATAGGTTTAATAATGTTCTTCAATCAATTCGATGTATTTAATCGAAAAAAATCTTAAATTATCTAATTTTATAGTATAATTTTTAATTTTTAAGTTGATTTATTTTAATAACTTTTGTCGTTAAAAACTGGTCAACTTATTAATTAATAGTTAATTTTTATAAATTAATAAGTTCTTATATATCCAAATAAATCAATTAATTTTTATTTAATAATTTTTTAAATTAAACTGTAAATTTTTTGATAGCTAAGAACAATCTCTTTTAATCATATTTTAAAATTTTATTTAATACTTAACAAATTTTATAACAGTTTAACACCAATTAAATTATTTAAAGCATTAAATTTTTTATATTATTAATTTAACTTATTGTTGTGAGGTTGCTTTTTATGTCAGTAATGAAAGAATGACACGTTGGTTTAGAAAAATGAGGTCTACTGATATGTTAACAATACAAACTCAGGTGAGGAATATTCAGGTTTAAGTTTTGGATTTGCATGAATTGACCAAACGATCAGGGAAAGAAAGTAGTATGGCTGAAAATGGTAGAAAGTACGAGGTTTAATCCCTTTTCATGTCTGCATGTCTAGAGGAGAGTCGTCAAGTAATAAAGACTGTTCTTCAGTAATAACAAAACCAAAGACACTTCTTCGCTTTTGAAAAGAACATGGGTTAATTACTAGAAAAAAAAACGTATAAATTTTTGTCAATTTTTAAATTATAGAATTTAAAAAAGTAATAATAAAATATCTAAATTTTTATTTATTTAACTCTAACACGAATTTCAAAAAATAATAATAAAATGCTTAAACTTGTATTTTTTTAATTATAATATGACATCAGTAATTTTATTAAATGTGTTTACGTGATAAATCACGTATTTCGAAAATTTTAAATATTAATATACATCAATTAAAATTAACAAATGAAAATTTGTTAACAGATAAAGGTTAATGAAGTAGATATTTTTTAATCACATAATTAAAACGATATTGTTATTTAAACATGATTTAAATCAGATTACACAATCCCGACGACCTTACGCTTCGATTTCAGTTTTTCCCTTTGTTTTCAGTTTATTCTCTCGATGCCTTAATCCTTCGATTTTCATATTATGTCATACTAAGGGAACAAATTAAAAACAAAGAGCTTACTAGTACAATATATTGTAACGTGATAGTAGTTTAAAACGTTAGAAGAACAAATAGAAAACAAATAGATAAGGACATTAAGAAAACAATAGATAACGTCATACTAGAATTAAAAAAAATTGAATATTTTATTATTGTTTTTTAAAATTTGAGTTAAAATTAAAAATAATTAAATAATTAAATATTTTATTATTACTTTTTAAAATTTGCGTTATAATTAAAAATTTAAAAAAATTCTGAACTTTTTTAGTAATTAACCCAAATAACATTATATTTATGTATATATATCGCTTGAACTGGTCAGCCAAAAGCCACAAAAGCTAACCCTCCCAAGCTTTATTTTTTGCTTTCGGCCATAGGTCCTTCCTAAAGTTAGCTACCAACTCCATCTTTTTTGTTCCATCTTTACCGGCTGCTTTTCTCTATGAATGGTCTTCAAGTTGTCCAAAAACTTTTCTCTATAAATATCTTCTAGAGTTCCTCTGGGCTTTCGCGATAGCAATAAAGTTCTGCTCTTTCTATAATCTTACGAGTTCCTTGGTATCGAAGAAAGTACTCATGTCTCAAGCTATGAGCATTCTCTTTGTTCTTACTCTCCTTGCTTTTGCACCGTTATGCCTTTGTGCCATCAGCACTGGTTGTTATCTTTACCCTCAGTACTATCACCACTCTTGTCCTAAAGCTCAACAGATAGTCAAGTCCATAGTAGCCAAGGCAGTTGCTGAAGAAGCTCGCATGGCTGCTTCTTTACTTAGGCTCCATTTCCATGACTGCTTTGTCAAGGTCTACCAGTCACTATCCGCCTTATGACTGTCCAATTCCATAGACACCAAGTTAATAATAGCACACTAGTAGTTGTTGACTAATCTGATTAGGAAAATGACATATTAACACAATGTATTACCATTTAAAAATGCTTGTGATTGTTTTACTCGCCAAGTTTCATTACGATGATAGCTACTTAAAACAAAGTGTGCTTTTGCAGGGCTGTGATGGGTCGATCTTGTTGGACAGCAGCGGACAATTCCTCAGCGAGAAGAGGTCGAATCCGAACCGAAACTCTGTCCGAGGATTTGAAGTAATCGACGAGATCAAATCTGCACTGGAGGAGGAGTGTCCTCAGACTGTGTCCTGTGCCGACATCTTGGCTTTAGCTGCTAGAGACTCCACAGTTCTAGTAAGCATTATAACTTGGCATTCTATGAGATTGAAGTACTAGTCATCTTAAGTTCCTTGAGATTCCTCAGCTGATCGTTCATTTAACAGACAGGTGGACCTAGTTGGGAGGTCCCGTTGGGAAGAAGAGACTCGAGAAGTGCAAGCTTGAGTGGCTCTAACAACAATATTCCTGCACCAAACAACACGTTCCAAACTATTCTTACCAAGTTTAAGCTAAAGGGACTTGATATCGTTGATCTTGTCGCTCTATCTGGTAAACTTGAACATTTATAGTATCTGCGACTTCGTGTTTCCAGAGACTCTGATGCATATCAAACTTTTGTGTTACTATCTCCTATTCCCTTAATACTTCATTCCAAGAATAGTTCGGAGAATACCAAACAAAGGTTTTGCTTTGAAAATGGTGATCTCTAAGCGGACTACCACTCTTTTAGCTCTTAGTTCAGCTTTAACTAGGAAAGACATCTTATTTCTAGAGTACAAAACTGGAGACAGAAATTTAATTGAATAGCCAATATATATAGATGTGCCTTTGGGTTACTTTAATAAATTTCTACATATTACACGCAGGAAGTCACACGATTGGAAATTCTCGATGCGTCAGCTTCAGACAGAGACTGTATAACCAGTCTGGCAATGGCCAACCTGATTTCACCCTTGATCAGTCATTTGCTGCTCAACTGCGCACCGGATGTCCAAGATCTGGAGGAGACCAAAACCTGTTTTTCCTGGATTTTGTCAGCCCAACAAAGTTTGATAACAGCTACTTCAAAAACCTGATAGCTTTCAAAGGCTTGTTGAGCTCTGACCAAATTCTCTTGACAAGGAGCCAAGCATCCATGGAACTGGTGAAGAAATATGCTGAGAACAATGAGCTTTTCTTGGAGCAATTTTCCAAGTCGATGATTAAGATGGGAAATATCTCTCCTTTGACTGGTTCCAGAGGAGAGATCAGAAAGCATTGCAGGAGGGTTAACGCATAATCGGTCAACCAATTTACTTCAAAATAAAAGCACTCCATTCTCTAAAAAGCCTTGTATCTGTTTCTTTTCTATAATTTTTTGTCTTTGCGTCTACTTCTTTACAAGAGAAAGTAGAGATTCCTATGATTATGTTATTTTCCTATCTTCATGTGCCAAGAAATTCTCATTTCCAGCATACTTATAGCCGTCTGTCTCTTCTCGGCGGAACAAATAGCTAATCCGCCAAGTATTTCCAGGGAATTTCTGATCTCTCCAGGTAGGAAAAGTAACATGAAATGATGCCAAATAGGAGTCAATTAATCAATCAACTCAACGTATCAGAACAAGTGAAGTAAGCACTATCTGTTCCACCTAAAATGTTTTTAATCTTCTTTGAATTAAGTCAAATTTGCAAGGCAATATTCCAAATGATACATCCAAAATTTCAGGGCAAAATAAGGTTATTTGTCTTAGGGGTAAGATTGCAACTCGTAGCCTCTCTATGCAGTATGTGATCATATTATCGAAATAATGTATCATTTCGGATGTTAAATTTTTTGTCTAATTTTATAGTGTTTTATTTTATTCCATAAATTTCAATCATTTACTTATATAACTTTCGCGTAGGTTTTGCATAAATAAACGTAAAATTTATATAAATAAATGGCTAAAATTAATAAGAAAGAAAACTGAAGAGAAATTTTATCCTACCATTTGGGTGTTGCGAGTCATGTCTCTTGATGACATGACAGGCATCCTCGTCGTAAAAGTGACAAGATAATCTTCTACGAGATTGTTGGTAGGTCTCACGACTAACTTTAGGAACTCTGAACGAAAAATATAATAGAACATCATGTATCATTTACTTTCCAGTCCTTAAAGCAGGTCCAAGCCTGTGTCCAGGTTTACGTGTGATCTTATTATTGCAAGTTCTCCCTTTCTATAATGTGGTACACGGCATTTTTTATGACAAATGATTGTGTCTGAGCCAATTGCACCCTTATGAATGGGAAATAACTTTTTGTTTTACGATGGCTTGCCACCTTGAGGATGTTAAATCTTCTTTTGAGCCATTGCAATCCATGCATTAAGTTAGGCTTTTTGGAGGGCATCTAAATGGTACAACGTGAATTTCAGCCTTAAAATGGGGCTATTTGTCGCTCCCAAAGAGGTAGAATTGTAAGTCATGACGTCTTTTTGTGACAGGGTAATATTTCTTATAAGTCATTGGTAGGTCGACTGATATTTAGTATTGAACTATTTTTTAATTTAAAATTTGTTAACTTTTTTAGAATGAGTTGTTTAAAATGACATTATTTTTCAAAAAAATGTATAAATTAAATGTATATAAAATTTTGAGCTGAGTATCTTCAAACTAAATTTACTTTAAAAGAAACTGAACCGAAAAATGTTATATAAGAAATATCAAAATTCATTTAATTAATACAATTGTTTAATAAAAATGAGTCTATAAATTTTTAAATGAATAAGTTCACATTTAAATTTATTTTTAAAGAAAGCGAGTTAAAAGATGTTATATGAGAAATGTCACATTCATTTAAGTCACATAATTTCTTTATAAAAATGGTTTTTAAAAATATATATTGAATGTACATAAAATTTAAAATGAATAAGTTAAAATTAAATTTATTTTAAAAGAAAATGAAGCAAAAGATGTTACGTAGAAAATTGATTAACACAAAAGCTCCTAATTATCCTTATTTAAATATAATTTTCTCAATATGGTATCTAATTATATCCTTAACTTATCTCAATTGTAAAGTTATTGTTGTATCCAAAAATTTAAAGTATATAAACACAATTGAACTCCTGGCTTAAGTAAGGTCACAAGTTCGAACCGCTCTTATGTATGCAACCGTTTAAAACTTAGGGTCAGAATTTTGCCTCCCACGAAGGACCTGCCTGGCTCGAACGGGGATTAGTCTAGGAGTTGATGACTTAAAAATATTTTCTCATAGTTGGGACCCTCCTGGCTAGAACACCTCGTAGGAAACAAAAAAAAAAAAAGAATACAAAAGATAATTAATAGAATCTTTGAATTCCTAACTATATTCTTAGCTATAAAATAAATACTAATCCATATAAATGATAAAAAACGTATGTATTTTAGGTTTTGTTATTAGTATGGAATTGAAATGTTTTTGTTGTTGGTTATATACTCTGATCATACATATTACATATTACGAATACTATAAATTTATAAGTTTACTTATGCAACAAATAAAGCAGTAATATTGTGAAAATTATTTTATTATCAAAACAAAAATAATCATCGTGCTATTATTATCCAAATTGTTAAATAATACAATTTACAAAAATACTTAAACTATATTTAATTGACGTAAAATTTTTAATAGAATGAAACTTATTACCTCCAAATCTTTTATGAATGAGGAGGTATATGAACTTATTGCCTCCCAATTTCACCGTTGAATTCTCCAGGATTGGTTGGAAAACTTCAGTTACTAGGTTTCAATTCAACATTGTTTCCATTGATGTTGCTTGGTCTCAGAGCCTCATTGTTGTTGTTTGACCCCAGACTTTGATTCCGGCCAACCTGACTGTTTCACATTTGCCAATTAATACAATTTCTTCTCTTTGTTTTTTTTTAATGAAAAGGAGACAGTACAATAAGCATATTACATGACTAATCTCGAGAAATAAATCCCAGACATGTCTTCTAATAGGAATGAAAGGCATCTTATAGGTGTAGTATTAAAAGTGGTGATTTCAAAACCAAAATGAATAGCAATATGCACATCGGTTGCTTTCTTTGTAGACATACCAAAGTTTAATTACCTAGTTTCGAGTAAGCATCTCGTTAATCTCCATGATTAGGGGGTTGTGAGACGGTGTCCTTTTAGTAGATGAGGATAGGACATTGGCGACTACTAGAGAGTCCATTTCTAGTTCAATACAACGATAACCAAAATCCTAAGCAAGCTTTATGCCAGACAAGACTCTCCAGAGTTTCGCAGAAATAGGAGAACACTGGCCAATATTTTGAACAAATTCGCCAAACTAAGCACTTGTACTATCTCGAATAAGTCTACCTGCTGAAGCCGAAGAGGAAGTTCTTTTGCATGCTTCATCCGTATTCAGCTTTACCCAACCATGCAAAAGTTTAAACAAGCCTATGAGTCGTTCAATTCGGGATTGGTGTCTAATATTAGCTCTTCCTTGTCAGGCCGAAGTCTTGTGAATCTAGTAAATATACTCCAGAACATAAGAAGCGGGGAATTTCGGCCTAGAAAATTGTACATAAAAAATGGTCTTGTTTTTTTAGGACCATAGAGTCAATAGGCGACCCAAAAAAATAATAGACCAATCAATTAGAAAAAATCGAAAAAAAAAGCATGAGAGGGTGCTCAACCTCTGTTGACGATACATCTATGGGCCAATAATTTAAGATTTTGAATCTGAATCTTGCAAGTAATGGGTCATAGGCACAAATCGTGATGGGCTAAAACCTCCTCTTCCTCAAATTCACCCTAGGGCTTTTGTCAGCGATGAAAGCACCAAGAGTGAGAGCTCTGTCACCTCTATAGAGCCTCGCTTAGCGAGAAGAAAGTTTCGTGCATTCAATTAATTTAGCAATACCCAAGTCGAAAATGAGGATTCTACGACTAATCTCTCCCCGCCTATCTCGTTTCACAGCAACCCATCTTCAAAACCCTAACTTGACGCTACAATCAGAGCTTAAACCTTCCAGTTCCACTGCTCGCGGCTTGACATCCGCTGTCGAGGCAATCCCACCTGCACAATCAGGTAAAGTTTCGGAAATCGTGAACGAGTTGTCTGGACTCACGCTTCTGGAAATCTCCGACCTCACTGAGGTTTTGCGGACCAAATTGGACGTGAAGGACATGCCGGTGATGGCGGTTATGATGCCTGGAATGGGTTTCAGTGGCTTGCATGGCACTATGCGAGGAGGAGGCGGTGCTTTGGCGACGGCGGCTGCAGAAGAGAAGGTGGAGAAGACAGTGTTTGATTTGAAGCTTGAAGGTTTTGATGCTGCTGCGAAGATCAAGGTGATTAAAGAAGTTAGAGGGTTTACGGATTTAGGGCTCAAGGAGGCTAAAGAGCTGGTCGAGAAAGCTCCAACATTTTTGAAGAAGGGGGTGACTAAAGATGAGGCTGAGAAAATTATTGCCAAGATGAAGGATGCTGGGGCCAAAGTTTCCATGGAGTGAAAAGGTGAGGTCTTTCTCTAAACTTATGAACTTGGTTTTGCATTGCCAAGGAAGTTTAACTTAAGATGTTAGTTAATTCTGAATGTAAATCTTGTACAATTATACATGACAACAACGTTAGACATGGGATTGTTTGATTTTGTTCCTTAAGATGGTTGTCAAAGCCTTTAGATATGATATTGCTTTTTGGATCCTAGCTGATTCGGAAAAGAACTGAATGGGGATGGAATGTCCAGTTGGATAGCAATCTTTGAAGGTTGCGGGGTGGTAGCCTGTTCTGTATATTACTTGGTCGCTTTGTTCGTGAATGGAGACAATATTTTAGTGTTCTATATGCTAATTAGGGTTGGGGTTAAAACATATATGGGCATGATTCGTGGAATTTCCTTAAATAAGAGACCAAGCCATTCACAGTTAAACTGAGAAGAAAGTTTTTTGTGTTATCACGTAAAGCAAGATCTTACGTAGAAAATGTGCTTCTTTGTTCTGTTTCAGTTACTTTTTATTTTGCGATCAGAATAAGAAACTATGGAATGGTGGAGGAAATGCGATAACTTAACCTTCAATTTGCAAATAAGTAAAGCAATCTCATCATGATAAGCGCTTTACGTGAATATCACGAGCTCAATGCTTTGTATCACGCCAATCAATTAGAATTCAAGGATAGGAAGACAAGTTGACTTAATATGATACCGTTGCCTATTGAACTAGTTCTGTCGATATGTTTATGTCAAACTTTTGTCCATCACTGTTTGTATTTCAAATGTTTATGACGCTGAGCTTTTCTTACATTTTTCAGTTCTTAACCGATGAAAAACGTGGGACTGTAAGAAGCACAATCGTGTTAGGCCTCGCTGAAACTTATATGCTGCAGTTATTGGAAAACAGAAGGCAGCTATTGATTTTTTTCAACTAAAACTTTGGTTCTTCTTCCTGAAGTGGGAGAAGCAAGTCTGAGCTAAAGTCGTGATAATTAATCAGCTTTGACTGCATTGGATTCTTCATGAGTAGGATTGCTTGTTGTGGAATTGGTTTTTGGTGATAAATTTGTAAGGGTCACAGTAGTTTGTACCTTAACGGCATTCCCATACTTTCAATTTGGCTTCCAAGGAAATTTTGTTTGAAACATAACAGTTGTAAATCTCAAATAAATTTGTAGAAATTCAGATGGTATTTGATATAGCAGAGTACCAGCTATACAGTATTGGCTGTTTAACTTAAATAAACTAATCAAGTATGAATCAATGATACTTCTGTTATAAGGACATCAATATGGCCGTAATGACTGATTGCAAAAATGGCCGAGTTAGCCCTGCATTATTGGCGAAGTTGCAGTGAAGCAAGAAAACTTGGCGATTTTCCGCGGTGGCTGAGGCTTTGATGCTTGTTAGTTTTTACCAATTCCACCGTTTTTGGAACTCTAGAACAACGCTAAGTATCTAAGTTCAGTTTCTAGAAAGGATCGAGGAAAATCCGTAACTTACTGGAGTTTACACACGGTCTAGAGCTAAGCTGCTACATGTCCTCCGTGGAAAAGCTGAAAACTATTTTTTAACAGCTCATTCACATCCACAAATTTTATTGTTCATTGCAGTACAGACACGTAAGTGGTAAAGGCAATTGAGCCATAGGCCAAGGTTGTTGATTGGAACTTAGACGTTGTCACTTTCATTACCAAATAACCCGTTATATACATGGTAATTGACTAAGACAATGGTCCAGGGGGTACACTCTTCCTCGTGAAACTTTCGAAGCAAGAAAATGGAAAATGAGGAATCTGAGTTCATTATACTGCCAAAATAAAACAACAAACATAGTCTTATATAAGGAAAATAGTTACACGAGGATTAAGGGGGTTTCAATCATTTGCTGACATAAGCAGCACCATGATTTACCCCTGAGATTAACCTAAGGACCGAGTTCATCCCTCGCATTTATCAGAAACACAACCGTCCACTACGCACTGAGCATTGCCATTTACAAGAGTTATTGGGCATTCCCATATATTTTGCTTTGCACAATGCTTTTCCTTAGAAACAGACCATCTACTACAATTATTAAAACTAATGTTGTTATACCTTGTCATCATGGAACCACCACCTGGTTTCCTTTGGGGATATCCCATTCCTACATTTCTTTACATATCGATCATTATCCTCAGGGCGTTGCTGAAAGTAAGACCAATAGCATTACAAACAATATAGACTCAGAAAAAAGTTCCAATGTCTATGCAATGACTAATGTGTGTCATGAAATGTACAATATGAAATAGTATGCAATGATCCAAAACGTGATGGAAAATCCACAATAATTAGCAAATAGTAGCAGCGTGAAGAACACAATCCTGTAATTAAATTTACAAGTGGATTGGATACTAGATCAAACCTTCACAGTTGAGCTGGAAAGCATTGACAGAATGCTGATACATACAGAACTAACAGTCATGGCAGGGGACCACGAATCATACAAAATATCTGTACAGATTAAAGCAAATGAGTGTCAAATTAGCTGCAAGTTTGAACCAAGGTGAATATAAATATCTATATATAAAATATATAAGAAAATGTAATAATATTGAATTAAATTATTTCAACTTTGAATGTCGCAACAATCTGCTGCATCACCTTCTGTCAAGGATCTGAACATATTACAAGCTAATCCCTTCAACGGAGGGAGTTCATGTCAGATAGTAGTTAGTTTTAAGGTCAATCCATGTGTAGAATATAGCACCCTCCGTCCATCACTGATTGAACTCATACATTCCCTAAACTAAGCAAAGATGGCATAACGGGCGATCTAAAAATAACCCTTACAGATTTTTTCCCAGCTACTATCCTCATCATTGCACATGTATATTTATGAGTCTCAAACTGCAATAGCTCAATTTTAGGTCAAAAAGAAACTGCAAATGTATGATTTTCAATATGATCTCTAGAACTAAGCTGCAGAATCCACATATAGAAAGAAAATGTAGCAGGTTAAAGTTGAATGAACAATAACTCTGTACACAAGGAAAAATTCGTGGACTGCATACAGAGAGCAACACAAAAACAAGGATTCCATGTACAATAATTAAACGAAGCAACATCAAGGAACAAGCCCATCACCTTTAACAATGAGTGAATAAAATCAACTCAGGATCAAACAAACAAGCACCGCATGTAAAAATCAGAAAACTCCCAGTTATAAGTGGGCACCAACTGCCACTCTACACTAGAGGAAGCAATAAAAAATCCCATAAAAATTACCTAAACAAATGTGGCCGTTGCTATAGATATGGGGATGCATTGGTGCAGGATGAAGGAAAATAACCTGTTTAACCAAAAACCCCACTATGAAAACCCAAATTTAAAAATCCCAAGAATTATACATGAGTAAAAAATAAGTAAAAAATAAGGCTTTCCTTTCCAAGAAGAAAAGGTGAGAATTAGAGTTAGAAACCTGAGGAGCTTCCATAGGGTAATGCTCTGGAAAATCAACCTGAAGCTGATATGTTTCATTGGCGTAAAGGGTTCCGGAGGCTCCATTTACTTCAATTATCCACCTGTGCACAAAAATCCCCCCAAAAAGAGAAGGAAAATAAAAATAATTGACGTAGAGAAGATGTGAGAGATAGAAGAGCAAGAAGAGGACTCAAAAACTAACCCGATCAAAAATTGAAAACAAAAGGAAACCAAAATAAAAAACTGAAACAGTAAGAACCCCCCCCTTGGGGTCCCAGATTTTATATCTTGCTTTCCCTTTGATATTTTCGGTAACCCAACACAATAAAAAGACCGGTAAAGGAAGGATTAAGGATAAAAACAGGAGCAACCTTTGGAGATTATCGGTGACCTTATGCTTGAAACCATGAGGAGGGTTGACCTGCCACTCCACCAACTCTTTCTGGAGCCGATTGCACGCAATCTTACTCAGTGCCTAACACCCATCAAGCGTCCAAATAACCAATAAATTTCACATTTTAAAATATTAACCCATAAACCCGATTTCAGACACGCACAAAAGAACAAATTACAAGACACCAGTCAATTCTACAAGTGGAATTCAGAGGATTGAGGCAAACCTTCCGGGCGGCAGACGATGAGCTGGTCATAGCAAAATCAGCGGTGCCGGTGGTGGTGGCGAAGACAAAAATGGACGGGTTAGAGAGATAAAAGCAACCGAACAAGAGACAGTGAGTGAAATGAAGATACAGGAAAACAGCGACTGTTTAATGTGAGAAATATTGGACATTTTTATATGATTATTATAGGGCAAATATGAAATATCCTAATAATCTAATTTCATTAAATTAAATAAATAACATTTTTGGTTTTCCTATAAAATATTGGTTAACTTTTCAAAATATATAAAAAAATCAATTATATAATCATTATTTTATTAAGTAATTATTTCGTTAGATCATAAATTATTTAAAAATATGAAAAAGTAATTTAATTAATATTAAGTATAAGTAATTATCAAAATAAAGACTCAAAACACTTTTTATTAAAGAAAAGGATAGCTTTTAGTTATTATCCTAGTCAAACAAGAAATCCATCTTACTTTTTATGTTTTGGTGGAAAGTATAAGCTCTTGATCCTGTTCGGCAAACAACTGATTGCATTAGCTGTTAGCTGATAGCTGATTCTATCAGCTGATTTGATCAGCGAATTGCATTATGGTAGGAACCTAGATTAGAAAGTAACGCAACAGAAGAAATAGGGAAAATTTCTAATAGAAAGGACTGCAAGTATCTCACAATACTTTCTAAAAGACCGAAGGAGAATCTCCAATATATGAGTAAGCTCTCTGAAAGTTATCGTGTCTCATTAATGAGGCTGATAAGCCTTTTTATAATAGATTACAGAGAGGTTATAATTCGCATCTAAATATGAAACTAACTCTATTCTAGAACTAACTCTAATCGTTAGTGGGTATCCCACTTATTTCACAACTGAAACTTGTTAATAATAAACAACTATTCCATATCTAATTCTTATATGCCACGTCTACCATTTCTTGAATAAGTAAACTTAAATCTATTAGGACTAGGTATCGTATCACATTAGCTGTTTGTTAGAGAAGTTTAGTAAAATTAGCTGTTTATGTGTAAAATGACTTATAAGGACATGACTTTAAAAATAATTATAAGGGTATGAATATTATATATCTTAGTATTTCGTTGAATATTCTTATAGGAATTTAAATTTTGAGATATTTAATTCTACAAAAATTAAGTTTATAACTTTAATAAAATTATAGAACATTTAATAATGATGATGATAATAACAACAATAAGTGCACAATAATAAAAATAATGAACTAAACATAGCTACAGATAGATAAAAATTATTTTTAATGTTTTTATGTTTGTCTTACACTAACTTAAACTTTATGTATAACAAAAATAATGTTTGGAGGCATCTTTTAACAAAATTCAACATCAAATCAATTTTGAAAAGAAGGTAATAAATGTTGATAATTGTATAACAAAAATAATAATTCTAATCATAGGTACAAAAGCATTAACTTTTCTGCTTCCACACACCCTCTTGTAGTTGTAGGCCTCAAATCAAAGGTTCTCTATTCTCCACACCTCCTCATCGCAGACATCACCGACAACAATGACCCATATCCTTTTGATTTCTCCTCTGTTTGATCTTTTCATTATTTCTGTTTTTTTTTTCTTAATTATGTTGAGAAGTCTGTGAATTTTTTCCTTGACTCCAATCACTATCGCACGCGGCAATCAAAGAGAGCGCGATTGCAAAAGAGCTCAGGCTCACGGCGGTGACAAGGGAAGCAAGGGGAAAGATGATGGTTTGACTCCCGAGCAGCGCCACGAAAGGTCAACCTTTAATTTTTTTCTCTCCTTTTCTGATATTTTTGTTGATTTCTTTTGTTCTTGTGTGTTTTTTCTGTTTGCATTTTTTTGTGTAGAGACGCGAAAGCTCTTCAAGAAAAGGCTATGAAGAAAGCGGCACAAGCAGCCTCCGGCGGCGAGTCCGCCAGTAAAAATAATAAGAAGAAGAAAAAAGAGAGCATATCTATCTATTGCTGATCTGTGTCTTTTTCAATATTATCCTTTTATTGTTGTCAACTTAATTGTTAAATTTAGATTTAGTCTTATCAGGGTCATTCCTATCGTTTTATAGGCCCTGGGCGAAATTAAAAAAAAGGGCACCAATAAATCGACAATATACTTAAGTTTACATGTTTGTATGAAACATAAATGACTCAATTTATAGGTTTACATAATCAACTAAATATTAAATGATCATAACACTAACAAATACACA
>JANZXV010000210.1:20091428-20104368 GCA_027576455.1 Erythroxylum roigii | reverse complement strand
GCCCATTTTTCACATGCAGGAGTCGAAGCACTTCACAGTTGTTCCTAGTGCAGCCATGGGAAAATGGCAAGAATCCAGCTTACTTGCATAAAATAGGAAACAGATCCTTTATCTAAATGAGACCCATAAAACAACAAGGTGGGGACAAATCATCTGATCCCTTAAACACTAAATTCTATTGGTGTGTCATTGGCTACCAGTAACAGATAATAGTCACCCACCTCGAAAGATGATAAAGAGAAAATGTAAACAGTAGCAGAAGAAACAGTAACAAATCTCTGAGCTTTCAGCGAGAGAGTAGAGGTAGGTGGTGGCGGTGACTGTGCTAGTTCTGAGAATGATGAAGACAATACGATGTTGGGTCAGTTTTGTGTCCTCGATGTTTATACAACGTTAGTTTAGGGTCACAAATATATAGCAGAGTAAGCTGACAAGTTGGGTTCGTTTCTGTGTGCATGCCCTTCTACGTACGGTTGCACCACCGATCACCACTTGGGCGATAAACAACTTACAGAAGTAATGTTTATTCATTTTCCTTGAAAGTCTCAAACCAATATACATGTACAGCAACGTTTCCCTGAGAATCAATCCGAGTTTCAGTTTCTAGATGAATAATAAATGTAACTAAATGTTGGAATTGGATTAAAATTCTTGTTCTCATTATGATATTAGAATTTTGGTTGGAGAACCAAGTATGATAATCTAATAATGATTAAGTAGTTGGTCATAATTGAAAATTTATGTCCTTAATTATTTTGAAGGCTAATATATTTATTTATTATGCTTCATTATTTTATTTAGTATGTAACACAAATTACACATCATTCTAATTCCAATAAACAAGGTACACAACTTTCTCCTTTTGTTTTCCACGTTAGAGAAATTATATATTAAATTGCCTTGAAATTGTGATCTTTGTAATTAAGATAAGAGAGAAATTAAAGGTTAATTTTGGAAGTAAAATTACAAACATACACACAAAGTTAAGAATGACACTTATTTTGAATAATTAAAATATATCTAAAACGACACTTATTATGAATCGGATGGAGTATATCTTTAAAATTTTAAAGTTATAGATAAAATTTTGATTGAAAGACGTCACAAATTACGCGTACATTTATATTTTATTAGTTTTTAGTTATGAAAAAAATTACAGGGTCTTAATATGTGTTAAAGTTAGGTAAAATATTGAAGAATTGATATATTTTATTAAAATTTTCATTCGCTTTTAAGTTAATTATTGTGTAAGGATTTCAATTTCATAGAAATTATCAAATATTCTTTAATACGTTCAAGTAATAATGCTACACAGTCTTTTTACCTTATGTCTAACTTTGTTTATTTGATGTTCTGCGGTTTTGCTTAGAATAGCAAGTTGTGTCTACGGTGGCACTTGTAATGAACGCTATGTACATATTCAGGTCCATTAATTTATTCTTCTGATTTACCAAAAAAAATAATGCTACATAAAAAAGTGAAAAAGGAGATGAACCTTTATAAAATAGAGGACTGCCATTATAGTTTTAATTAACATTTTTGGCTTTTATAAATTTAGATAATGAGTAATCTCCATCATGAATCTATTATAAAATTTATATGGATTTTAATAATGATTAAAATTAATGTACAAACTTAAACATTATTTAGAAGAATAAACAATTTTTAAAAATCACATTATTTTAAAAATAATTTAATGAGATTATTCTTTATCTCATACCTTGGTTAAGTATATTTCATATTTTAGATGAATAAGTTCTCATATTATCTGTAAGAGTTGTTGATGCACAAATTAAGCCAAAGATTGTTAGAGAAAAAGATGGATTTTTCGTTAAGTGTTATAAGTATCTTTGATATATAAAATATGAAAAGTCAAATTTAAAATGTGAATTGTAAGCATCAATTTTGGGAATATGTATTATATATATTATATTTTAATATGTAGTTAAAGTTATGTTAATAAACTTATATAAATGAAGAAACACATCATTGATAATTTAAACATCATCTTTTCTTTAAAATCTTTTTTCCATAATCAAAGTGAAAATCATATTGATAGTATAGGATCATAAGAAAATTATTAGAAATAAGATTATATTTATTTTAAATAAATACTACAACCATTGATATTCACTTATATTTTGGAAAACATATATATATATATATATATAAGGGTTACTTTTTGTAAATAATTAATTCTTTTTTGTGCAATGAAAACTTTCTAGAAGGATTAAGAATTGTATACGAAGAAAGGGAAACAAACTTTTTCAAAACCATCCGTATAATATATATACTTTGTATTTTTATGCTTGCTTACTAATTCATGAAACCTTTTTCTCATGTATAAGTATGAACATCAATTTATCAGTAACATGGTTGCTTATTCATTTCAAAGTGAAAGGGACGTGCCTGATCGATCGGGAAAAGCTATAATGGAATGATGTATTTGCTCAACTACATTTTATTATTGTATGAAAATGAAAAGTTGATATTATTTAACCAAGAGTATTTACAAACAAAAAACAATAAGTCCCGTAAAGAAGATTGTCTAAAGTACAAAAACAAATAGATAAAGTTAATAAATTGAATTAAACTAAAAGCATATATATCGAATGGTTCAATACTTAAAGAAACATCACAGAAACAACCTTTACATCTTTTAGGGATGAGGGATGTCAAAATAAAAAAGGGAAATGAATGATAATAACATTGGTCTTGTGTGCCTTTTATTGATTCTTAATACAATTTAACATACATAAGTTTGATTTAAGAATATAATTTCGATATTAAGCGTACTATCAGACCTTTCTAAATCCTGCTTTATTGCGGGACTTCAGATTGAGTGATGATGATGACGGCTAATAATGACATTTAAAGTTATCATTTAAAAAACAGTGCAAACTCTATTCCATACGTTAAATTATTTATCTAACTTTATTCCTTTGAGATTAGATATATCTTACTTGGATGATCCATCTCATTGCATAGCTAAACGAAATATCCAAGAGGTCGTGAAGACAAAGTGAAGCCAACTAGGGTGCAATTTGCACACCAAAAATGGGCACCACTCATTAAATGACAATTGCAAGCTCTAGATCTCCCCAATTCCCCACTCAAGATATCTGTGACCCCCACTCCACAACTTCTATCAGTCACTTCTCTTCTTTTCTCTTCTAAATTAAGGACAAGTAAGAGGGGGTGATAAAGTTTCTTTCTTTCTTTCTTTCTCTGTCTTTCTCTTGCGTCTCCTCCTCTCTTTCACCTTCAAACCACACCCCAGTGATCATTTCAGAGAAATATATATATAATAGTAATACTTAATTGAGAGACACCTGCATGGAGTATTTGGAGTTGATTAAGAGCTTAAAATCAACAATTGTATTGGATATAGCTCATAAAGATCGAAACCTTTTGTGTAACTAACGCGCTAGATTCTTCGGAAACAGTAGGCAAAATGGTTTTGGTGAACATGGAATGGGCTACAGTTTGGTGGGTGATTGCGGTGATTGTTGTAGGATGGTTTTGGTACTGGAAAGCGAAGTTTAGAGTCGAGAAGAAGTATGGAGTTCCCAAGGGAAGCTTAGGTTGGCCATTTATCGGAGAAACTTTCGACTTCATTGCGTGTGGTTATACCTCTCGACCTGTTAGTTTCATGGAGAAAAGAAAATCTCTGTAAGCTTTCCTAATCAGTACTCTACATGTTCTTGATCTTTGTAATTATTCTTCTTCCCCCTTTCAATAGAGTTGAAACTGATCCTATGGTTCTTTTGATGCATGAACCATTGGCCACTTTTCTAACTCCCTTTTTGAAAAGATAAACATGCTTTACTCTCTTATCCATTTCGGTTCGATCATTAGCCGAAACCTTTTCTTCCTCAACTTCTAGGGCTTACACGTTGATTGATCCTTCCAAATCTATGTTAGTACTGTATTGATAGCATATTAAGCCATTGGTTTTCCTCGTTTATGTTGTTCTTTCCTTCTTCTTGTTTTTAGCCTTAGGGGCTGCCCTCAATCATGTGGAAGTGGTTCCAAAAGTTGTTCATAAGTATTAGTGGCCAATGGTGGGGGCGGATTGATCGTGATAAATAACCAACGGATGGTAACTCAAACTAGCAAGAATACGATGTAAATTAGTCATTGTATATACGTTTCTCAATGAAATAGAAGTAACATAGTCATAAATGAGCTTGATTTTGATATTATCCTTCGGCCGAAACCATGTCATAGTGATCAATTTCTGGAGAAAGAAGACAAAAAGGGATCATGCCTCTTTGCTCCTTTTCCAGATTCCCTTACCCTATGTGAACCCCCTCCAAGTAACAATAATACTTCGAGTAGTTACACATCAGGCTAATAGATGATTCATGTTTCAATGAATACTTCTCTCATTTAATCACTATAATAAGTGGACCATGTCAGCATACTAGCTAGACTACTAGCATAGGTTTTTAGTGCTCAAAAAGTGGGTTGTGTTACTTTCTTTGGGTAGTAAGTATAGGCATTTAGTATGAAATTAGATGTCCCATAATGACTTGATTACAATTCGTTTGGTAACAACCAGCCAACTAACCTATACACTAGAACCTACTTTCGTACTTGGGAGGAGAATTTTGATTGTGACAAAGGCAAAACCCTGCACGAGACGATAAACGGCAGCTCCGTGAAGTAAAAGAAAGTAAAGCCTGACCTACATTAATTGGACCTTTAGATATATACTGGTATAGCTTGTGAAGTCAGTAACCACAGCCTCTTGTGTCCATCGCCTTTTCACTTTTCAAAGAAGTGACCATTTGCATTCTATTTTCAAATGCCTGTATAATAAAAACAAATCTCTCTTTTTTTCACTTTTCGTTCGCATCAATTTCGTTTTTCACTTTGTTCAGATACGGAAAAGTGTTCAAAACACACATCCTGGGAACTCCCATCATCGTGTCCACTGATCCTGAGGTCAACAAAGCTGTCTTACAAAACCATGGCAACACTTTCGTCCCTGCTTATCCTAAATCAATCAGGGAGCTCATGGGAGAGCATTCTATACTCCAAATGAATGGGAACTTGCAGAGACGTGTCCATGGGATAATTTGTCGATTCTTGAAATCATCAGAACTCAAAACCAGAATCACCAAAGACATTGAGAACAGTGTCAATCACACGTTGGCTTCCTGGAAGCACAAAACGAATGACCTCATCTACGTCCAGACTGAAGTAAAAAAGGTTACTTTCGTCTCATAATATCTCTACACATTAAAACAAAGTTTTATGCCAACTCTTATGAAGCTTTTGCTTTCTGGGTTTTTCTCACAGATAACGTTTCAGGTTCTGGTTAAAGTATTGATTAGCATTAGCTCAGGCGATGACTTGAACTTTCTGAAGACTGAATTCGACGAGTTTATTAAAGGGTTAATCTGCTTACCTATCAAACTCCCGGGAACAAGGTTATATAAATCTCTGAAGGTACCACATTCAAACTGATGGTTGAATGCATGCCATATGTAATAAGGTCCATCTCAAATCATGGTTTGCTGTTGTCTAATGTGTGATCGTATAGGCTAAGGAGAGGATGTTCAAGATGGTGAAAAAGATTGTAGAAGAAAGAAAATTGGCAATGGAGAAACAATCAGTGGACTACAAAAGAGCCAACATCTCAGTCACTGACGCAGTGGACGCTCTTTTACGTGACAACGATGAAGCCAATGAGAGGACGCCTCTACCTTTGGATTTCATCGCCGGGAATATCATAGAGATGATGATCCCAGGGGAAGAGACAATGCCGACAGCCATGACCCTAGCTGTCAAATTCCTCAGTGACTGTCCTGTTGCTTTAAGGCAGTTAAAGGTCGGTCTTCAATATCGACTAACTAACTACTAGTCTGCGCTACATGTAACCTAATTTGTTTTTCAATTACTAAATCCAACGAAAATTCGTAACTTCATACTAAATATCTAAATAATCACTTCGTATGATTGCAGCTGAATTAAAACTAAATGTCACAAATCTCTATATTTTTATTGGTCATGATGGCACTGGCCTTTCCATCTAACGACCAGTATCAGTTTGGTGGGCCCCAGCATAGCACACTGTAGTTTGAAGTGTTTGACTTTTAGTAAAATGTCATTTTCATTAGACACACGTGAGTTAAGAGCGATGGACCCTACATATGTTGTGTGGACGCTTCTTTGCCGTATGATTTTGGATTGGTTGATTGTCAGGAGAGGTCCACCCTATTAATTCCCTGTCTCTTAGACAAAAGGTCATCATAGCTTTCGATAATGGTACCATTTACAGAAGTTTTTTGGAAAACTTTCCGTCTTCTTCTATCGCCATTACCATCAACTACATGTTTTTTTTTTCCCGCTTATCAAAGTTCTGAAGGCATTGATGGATGCAAGTAATTTCTGTTTCTACTGTTTATCAAATTTCTTAAGGCATTGATTGATGCAAACAGTTTCTGTTCTACTGAAATTTTCCATCGTAAGCCATATGCATTAAGTGATCATAATAATGCCTGTTTAGTGAATGTCTGTTTTATTTTAAGCATATAGTATGAAAATTTTGACACCAGGGCAGTGCCCTGCTAAAAATTTGGCCTATCGTATACATGAAATTGACCATTGAAGCTTGAAATGGCTTCTCGGTTGCAATTTGTTACCTCAGGACAGATTTCCTGAAACCATGTGGCATATCTCTTCAGAATGGGAACTGATCCTACTCTTGGGGGATGTCCTTGTTATTATTCTTTGGTGGTTACATATGTTCGACCTGTGTCTGTTAATAGGAAGAGAACATGGAACTGAAGAGGAAAAGAACTAGTTCCTGTGATGAATATAGTTGGACTGACTACATGTCCTTGACCTTTACCCAAAATGTAAGTCTCCGTGTTCTTGCAAGGCAAGACTCTAGGTGTAGAATTACTGTAGACAGTATCCGTGCCAATTATGAGTTCATGTATGATGTATCAGCTTGTTCACTTGTCTCTGTTCATTTGTTTAATGTTGTCACCACACCAGGTCATCAGTGAAACTCTTAGATTGGCGAATATCATTAATGCTGTTTGGAGGAAAGCTGTCAAGGACGTGGAAATTAAAGGTTTTTTTTTTCTTTGGTGGTTCAATATCATTATCTTATCTTTCCCATGAAACTAACAGAAATTATGGTTCTTTTCCAGGGAATTTGATTCCAGAAGGATGGTGTGTCTTAACTTCTTTTACTTCTGTTCATATGAATGAAGAATACTATGAGAACCCATACCAGTTCGATCCATGGAGGTGGGAGGTATGTTAAACTTTACTTGACAAGATTATAACAAAGCATTCCTAAAACTCATTTCGCTAAACCTTGGTTTGTGAAAGGACATGCTCTTACATTTTTACTTATATATTAACTATCAAGTTATCGTGTTTCAGAAAACAGGAGCAGCTGTAGTTAACAATTGCTTTACACCTTTTGGCGGTGGGCAGAGGCTGTGTCCTGGTGTAGAACTATCCAGGCTAGAGATCGCAGTTTTCCTTCATCACCTAACCACCAGCTTCCGGTAAGCACACTCCCTGAACTGTTTTCATATATTAGCCTATAGGTTTACTTGAACCCTGTCAAGGAAAAAAGTTTGATGCTAGCTAATTTGACCACACCAGTTCCATTTACTTCCAGGTGGGTAGCTGAGAAAGATAAGATTGTATACTTCCCTACTGTAAGGATGAAGAGGAAGTTGCCAATAAAGTTGACAGACAACTTAGAACCGCTCTGAATGAAAACTCAACTAATTTCAACTAGCAGAGGACTAACATACTGAGGAAACTTATAAGCCAAAGTTTGTGAATTTCACGACTAGGTTGCTCTAAAATAGAGTTGAGTGTCATATTGTTCAAACTTTGGTTAACTAGAATTCAAGTCAATCTCAAATTTATCTCAAGTTCAATAGTAAATTGAAAAGGAAAGGTTCAGGATTGGTTTACAATTTGTCATTGAAAGAGCTGAATGTGCATGTGCATGTGTATTTTCATGAAAGGGCAAATGGGTAAGCGTCTTCTGGTTAGTTTAGGTGTTACCATCCGGCTAGATAATAGCACTGGCTGCTTTGACCCCCTCTCGACGATCTGTCATAGATCACATCGCAAGTGGGGGGTGATTGGATAAGCTTGATGTGCCCACAATCGCACAAAAAATTTCTTGCCTGATTTGATAGTAACACCTCTTGGGCTGTTGTTATAGACGAGACGTAGCCTTGCTTAACTACCCCATCAATAATATTGGGCTTGTGGAGCCACTCTAACAGCTCCGTGCAGTGACAACTCTAGATGTGGTTGCCATTGTGCGTATCCAGTCGTCAAGCTTTTAAACAATTCCACCAATCACTACATGAAACTTCAATCATTTCCTCCAGTAAGATCTAATAGTCAGCAAGCAGTGTGAAGCACTTGGCCAACAAATGAAAAGGTAAGCGAAGTGGCGAAACTGTAAGCTTGCAGCCTTGCAGGCGATGCATCAAATACCTCGACCCTCTCTCAAAAGCTCAGTCATCTCTTGAAGGGGTTTGGATCCATAGTAAATTCTTGCCTTTCATGGTATAAAGATATGACAGTGGAGAATTAGTTTGTGAATACATAAAAAGTCGTACAAAACATGATGTAGAAATCTCATCTTGACTTCCTCCGATTATGCTCAAAACTATCTTGCAAAATGTAAAAACAAAAGGAAGATATTTTCCATGTCCTAAATTGTGTGTTTGCTAAGAAAACCTAGCTCAATTGCAAAGATAAGGCACCAGATACACAGAAACCGGCTCCATCAAATAGGCCAGTTTTCATTAATCAATCAGCTGAGAAGGAAAAAATTCCCAGAAATTCAGCAAATTTTCTCAAATGGTAGTCAAAAGCTTCCATAACATATGCAGATGAGATCCAGAGCAAGAAACTAAGCCATGGATTTCCTTTTCTCTTCCTCGAGCTGCTTCAGCTCTGCTAGTCTTTGTGCCCACTCTCTTTCCCTCGAAACTGAAGCCATTTTACGCTCCACCCTCTTAATATTTTTCCTCCTCTTAGCCTCCTGTAATTGAGCTTTTCGCTTCTTAGCCTCTGCCTGTTCATGTTTAAGACAAACCCATATTGAACTAAAGATATTACATCAAGATAGGAAGTAAAATGCATGCAAAAGCAGAACATCAGTGTTCACAAGGGGAGAACATACAAGCTCCACAAAGATAGTCGCAGTGTGAGTTTTGAGCATGGATGCAATTATATAATTTGCCAATATGCAGCAGCTCTGAATTGAAGAATGCAGATTTCAATAGGAAATATGAGTCAAAAACTTTAGAGAGCATATAAGTCTTGGCTCAGAAACTTAAAATGCATACATCATTATTGGAAGAGATGAAGTCTGGATTAAATAAATCTGACAAGAGATTGAAGATAGCTGATACTTCATTTTCAACAGTAAATGCATTATTTTAGCTGCATCATTTCAGTCTACACGAGACTTGACATCAAACAATCAATGATTCCTCAACTCCACCAAGGTAAACTTGAGCACACAGGCTTATCCAACATCCCTAGATTGCTTCACATTCACAAGCATTGTTTAATAACATCAAAAACAAATAAACTTAAAATATAGTTTCCTAGTACATTTCTTGTCCCCAAATTTAAACACGTTACAAAGAGCAATACAGGAACAACTAACGTCAAAACTTATAGAACTGCAAACAGACCAGTCCTATGAATCTCGGCTCTTAATCTATGTACATTCTCATCTGATGTAATAATTTTCATCTCGAGATATGGTTTGAAACCTTTACTTAAAATAATATTTCTTTCCTTTTGCTATTTGCGCATTAGAGACTAGAAAGCTAAAAGCCAAAAGTCAAAAGTGAAAGCACTCTTCTATCACCCGATTCTGGGGAGTTTAGAAAATCTAGAAAACAAGACTTAAAATTTGTCCTAGAATTCAATTATGTGAATCCACTCGTCAACATTCCCTTAGCAGATACAAAAAAACACTGATTCATTCATCAAAGTTCCTAAACTTTTGATCCTCAATTACCGCCCACAAGATTAACCAGATACAATTATCAAGAATCCAACAAAAACAGATCTTCCTAAAGTAATCACGAAATACTAACCAATTTAAAAGCTCGGCGAAGCCTCATACGCTTCTTTTCATTCCTTCTCTTCAAACTCCCTTCATTAGGGTTATTGGGTTGAATAGGTTCACCGGGTACGTACCGAACCCAAGCATGGGGCCCTACATTTCCAATTCAATCACCATCATTATAGTATTACACACCATACCCATTACACGATACAAAATAAAGAAGAAAATAATCATCTTTAGAACCATGAACTTCATTGATCACCTGAAGGTCTCAAACTGGCCCTTTTTCGGCGACTTTTGTCGACGGGTCTTCGCTTGGGAAATCTGTGGTCAGTCAAGCTATCGTAGTGGCTCGATTCGGTGAATATGCTGTATTGGTTGGAGAAATGCGGCCATTGAAGCAATCCCCTAGGTATAGCTGCTTCAAACTGGGATCTTATTTTTGGAGACAAAACCGGTGGCTGTGAGGCTGTTAAGGTACGAGATACCAGCGTTTTCGATAAGGGTCGAACGATGCTCCGTAAAACGCCGAACCCCATCTCTAATACATAGGGTTTAAGCTTTGTCTGTTTTCACGCGATATCAGCGTCTAGCTCGTGCCTAGGAAGACATTTTCATGTGTTGTTGTTTCCTTTGGTCTGCGAAAAGTGTTGGGTTTGTTGTTTTAATAGCCCAAAGCCCCAAAATACAATGGGTGTGCTCAAATAACGAAATAATTTATTTTCAAACAACTTCCTAAAAAATAGGGTCTAATCAAAGGGAAGTCTTTATGAACTGAATATAATAATGAGTAAGGACCAAACTGCGATTCATAATGTATTGGACTGAAATCCAAAACAAGGAAAATGAAAGGAGCATAACCAAGAGTGCTCTTTTTAAAGCCCTTCTCCAAATGGGCATTTGATGACTAGGTAGGTTAAGGTCGTCTATAAGAAATGCTCTGCTCGTCACTTACGAAGCTTCTCCCATCCCATCCTCAAATGGGTAGTTTTAAAGCCCAGGTGTAAACCTGAAATGGCTACTTCACTATGACATATGCATAGTGCCGCACTTACTCTAATTAACTAAATGGGAAGCTGCCTTTAGTACTCCATGTACGAATCATATATCATTAAAAAAAAGCACAATTGTCTAAAGCTAAAAGCCGTTAGTGCCATTTAATATCGTGTCAGCTGGCGCGAAATTGCACTCCTAATGACCGCCAAAGCTGGTGGAAAGGAAACAAAGGCAAAAGTTGGGGAAGAATCCTGTCCACTACACAAAGTGAGCTTGGCTCCGTTGAAAGAGCAGTAAATCCTACAAAAGAAGCTCATGGATTAGGTGGAGACGCGAGATCGGGACCATGAACATGAATGTGATGTGCGAAGAACCTGGTATGCATACAATTATGAGTAAGTGTTTAATGCGACGTGCATGGTCCCAATGAGTCCGTTTCTTGCTTGCGTTTTAGGGCATGCTTATGAGGGATTGATGTTTGAGGAAATTAAATAGGAGTTGCATGTGCTAATTAATCATTGTCTTGACAACATATTTAACCCTCGCTTTTACTGCCCAAATCACTTTGAGAACATATATGATTATGTTCCATCTGTTACAAAAACATAATAATAAAAAGAGAGAGCAGCATTAGACACGCGATAAAGCTGATAATATTCAACAAAGGAAGAGGAATAAAACCAGTACATCCCTCAAATTGGATTTTCTATTGAGCAAACCCCAAGCATTCTTCTCAATCGTACGGAAGAGGGCAACTTGAGGGCTTTAGTAAATATGACTGCAGCATGGTCTTCACTTCTAAAGTATATGAGATAAATGACTCCTTCCTTATTCAGATTTCGTAGATAGTGATATTTTACATCTATATGTTTACTTCTAACATGTAAAACAGGATTTTGAGAGAGTTTTATAGATGAACTGCTGTCACAATAAATTGTAATAGCTTTCTCTTGCTTAAAGTTCAGTTCCTCGAGAATTTTCTTCAACTAAATTGCTTGACATGCACATGAAGTTGCAGCAACAAATTATGCTTCAGTGGTTGATAAAATGACAATAGGTTGCTTTTTTGAAGACCACGATACAGCCCCTGAACTTAGCATAAAGACACAACCTGAAGTGCTTTTTATATCATCTTGATCTCCTACATAATTACTGTCAGTAAATCCAATCATTTCTAACCTTGTACCTTTCTTATAGAATAGCCCGAAATCTTTAGTTCTTTGCAAATACCAAAAAAATCTGTTGGCAGCTAAGAGATGCTGTCGGACCCCGAACCCGAGGCCCGACTGGCCCGGGTAGTGAGCCCTGACTGACGGTCACTCCCGGACCCGCTGAAGCTGACTTACTCACTGAACTGGTACCTGACACTGACCACTAACTCACTTTGGTGGTGAGCATACACTGATTTAGGCTTAAACTCTGACTGTTCTCGATAATTTCAAGAATATTAACCTTTTTAACCATGTCCGTTAAACGGACAGGAGTGTCCGTTAAACGGACATGACATAGACTTGCATTCTGGTTTTCCCGAGCCTGTCCGTTAAACGGACACGAGATCAGCTTAACCATTTTTCCACCCGAATCTGTCCGTTAGACGGACAGGCGTGTCCGTTTGACGGACACAAGGCGAACCTATGATTTTTCAGACCCGAGACTGTCCGTTAAACGGACAGGAGTGTCCGTTAAACGGACACGAGGTTGAACTTGGGTACTATTTCACCCGAATTGGTCCGTTAAACGGACAGAGGTGTCCGTTAAACGGACATAGCTTTGAGCCTGAGGGGTCATTCTGACCCGAATCTGTCCGTTAAACGGACTGCTGTGTCCGCCTAACGGACATGAAGAAAACACACG
>JANZXV010000210.1:20076691-20091328 GCA_027576455.1 Erythroxylum roigii | reverse complement strand
CTTAGTTATTTTCACTTTACTTAATGCTAATTCAATCTACTTGATCTAATCATGCTTAATTAATCATTAAAAAAAAAATTCGGGGCTAACAGATGCTCCTCTGTTAGATTCTCCATGAATATACTGATCAACCTTACATAATGCATAATGTCAGGTCTTATTGTAATCAAATACATTAGACTATCTACTATTTGCTTAAAGAGTGTGCTGTCAACCTTCTTCCCTTCATGATCTTTGTTTAACTTCAATCCAAACTTAGTTGGTGTACCCATAGGATTGCAATCTTTCATTTGAAACCTGTCCAAAATGTCTCCAACATACTTCTTTTGGGAAATAGAAATTCCAGCGACAGATTGAACTACTTCAATACTAAGAAAATAATGCATCATACCAAGATCAGACATTTCAAATTCAACCATCATGGATCTTTTAAACTTTTCAAACATGACATCATCATTTCTAGTGAATATAAAATCATCTACGTATAAGCAAACAATAATCATTTTTCCTCCATTATCTATTTAACAAAAAGTGTGTGCTTATATGGGCACTTGTGAAATCCTTCTTAAAAAAAAAGCGCCTCAATGCGACTATATGAAGCACATGGAGCTTCTTTAATCTATATATTTTCTGCTCATTTCCCTTCTTAATATAACCCAAAGGTTGATCGATAAATACCTGTTCTTTCAAGTCTCCATATAAAAAGGTTGATTTCACATCAAACTGAAAAGTAGGCCATGAGTTTTGAGCTACTATTGCAATTGGCAAACAAATGGTATCATATCATGCAACTGGAGCAAAAACCTCACTGTAGTCCATACCAAACTCTTGCTTATAGCCTCTTAAAGGTAAGTATGCCTTATATTTGTCAACTTCACCATTCTACTTCAATTTCTTCTTGTACACCCACTTTACTCTGATTATCTTGTGGCCTTTAGGAAGCTCGATCAATTCCTAAGTATTATTTCTTTCAGTTGCAGCATTTTAGCATCTAGGGCCTTACGCCATTTTAGATCTTTGATAGCACTTTGAAAAGTTATGGGGTCAAAATCGGA
Organism: Erythroxylum roigii; assembly: GCA_027576455.1. Lineage (NCBI taxonomy): Eukaryota > Viridiplantae > Streptophyta > Magnoliopsida > Malpighiales > Erythroxylaceae > Erythroxylum > Erythroxylum roigii. The sequence continues at coordinate 20,090,273 of JANZXV010000210.1, read as the reverse complement.
GAACAAAGCAAAGTGAGTGAGGGAAGATTCAGATTCACCAATTTCAGTTACCTTATAATCTGTCATCCAAATTGGTCTCTTTCGCACACATTTAGCCTCCAACCTTGTTGCTTCATTTTGTGCACTAGATTATGTGATTTCTGCTGCAATTTCAGAGGCTATAGAAGCTCTATTTTCAGGATCATCAGATGTTAAAATATGTTGTTGGTGGAGCTAGTCTGCTACTATGTTATCATCTCCATCAAAATTTGGCTGTTTGACTGTGCTTTGAGACTATGGCCAGATTTCTTCTTTATTGAAAACAACATCATGACTGATTACAATCTTCTTGGTGTCAGGGTTGTAAAGTTTATAAGCTTTTGATTATTCACTAACACCAAGAAAAAACACAATTTTCTCCCTTGGCATCCAATTTCTTTCTCTTCTCATCTGGGATATGGGCGTAGGCAACACACCCAAAAATTTTGAAGTTATCTGTTGTCGGTCTTTGTCCACTCCATGCCTCCTCTGGTGTCATATTTTTGACAGCCAAAGTAGGACTTCTGTTCAGTATATGGAAGGTCCAGTTGACTGCTTCAGGCCAGAAATTCTTCGGAATACAGCTTCTCATAAAAAGACTACACACCATGTTAAAAATAGTACGATTTTTCCTTTCACAAACCCAGTTCTGTTGAGGGAACTATGTTGCTATTAGTTACTTCTTAATTCCACGGGTCTCACAAAAATTTTCAAATTCTTGTGAGTTGTATTCTCCTCCGCTTATTAGATAACCAACCTCCTTTTCAATAAATGCCTTATAGTTTTTAAAGGCTTTAAGAGTTTCAAATTTGTCTTGCAAAAAATAAACCCAAATTTTCTGACTAAAATCGTCAATGAAGGTAATTATATATCTTTTACCTCCATTAGAAATAGGTTTAATTGGACCGTAAAGATCATAATGAACCAACTCCAAAGCTTTTTTCGCTCTCCATGATTTTCCCTTTGGAAATTGATCACGGTGTTGTTTGCTAACAACACACTCTTCACAGATTTAAGAAGGAATTGTGAACTGGGGAAGACCTGTCACCATATTTTGCTGCTACAGTGTCTTTAATCCACTAAAGCTTAGATGTCCATAGCGAAAATGTCACAACCATCCCTCTTTTTTTAGTTTTACGTTGAAGCATAACTGTGTAGGAATAGTGTTGAGATGCAGCGGAAACATTCGATTTTTTGTCATGTTGGCTTGGGCAATTAAGCCTAATTTTTCATCAAATACTTTGCAGACTCCTCCTTTGATAGTAACTTCATACCCTTTCTCTTGAAGTTGACTTTTGATCTTAAATCTGGAACAAACAACACATTATAAATAGTATGAATTGAGTTTTTCTTGGTCTGAATTAGTACCTTTCCTTTTCCTATAACGACAACTCTAGAATTGCCACCAAACTTCACTGTGTCACGAAATGATTCATCTAATTCTGAGAATACAGATCGATCTTCACACATATGATTGCTACACCCTGTGTCTAAATACCATAATTCTGAATTTACTGGCTCTTTAGCATCATAAGCCACCAGTAAAGAAATCTCTTCCTCCTTTTCTGCAAAGTTAGATTATGCACCAGGTCCTTTAGACAAATTTGTACGACATTCAGATTGATAATGTCCATACCTGCGGCACCTGTAGCATTCAACTTTTGACTTATCTACAAACTTCAGTTTGTTAGAGGATGAATCCTTGCCACCTAGACCTCTTCTTCTCCCTTAAGAGTCATGCCATTGATCATCATTTGAGTTTTTACAACCCTTGTTGAAGTACTGTTATTGATGGAGGCTTTTAGAGCTTGCTCCCCTTTGTCCTGTTGGACGAGCTTTTGCTCATGGACCATCAATGAACCTTGTAGTTTACCTAATGAAAGTGCATTGATATTCTTTAATTCTTCTATTGAACATACCACAAAATTAAACTTTGGTGTCATTGATCGAAGAATTTTTTTCAACTATCATCACATCCTCCATCTTATCCCTATGAACATGCATTTTATTGACAATTGCCATTGTCCTTGAAAAGTAATCTGAAACTGACTCTCCTGATTCGAACGAAGGGCTTGAAGTTGCTGCCTCTTTGCTTTAGCGGATCTTAGGAATTTCTTTTTCATAGAATCCCATATATGTTTGGAGGTATCTCTGCTGAGAATAGTTTCGAGGTTTGATCAATCAATTGCCTGGAACAGGTAGTTCTTCGCTTTTAAATCCTTCAACTTTAGTGCTTCCAATTTTGACTTTTGTCCATCTATTTGTGTCACACCAGTTGCAAGTTCTGATACACCAAACTCAACAACTTGCTAATACTCTTTAGTTTTTAGGAAGTTTTCCATCAACATGCTCCAATGATCATAGTGATCATCAAAGCGAAGAATAGCTGGCTGGACAAAGTTTTTGGAAGGCATCTTCTTCTTCTTTTTTTTTTTGGTAAGTAAAAGAGCTAAAAATAAGATTAATGTGCCGAGTGCGACTAACACCCATGCGATCATTATTGAGAGTTTGCAGTATAACCACCGGGGCTGTTGAAAAATCACCACACCCAAAGACACCTCAGGTCTGATTCGAGCCATAGCATCAGCTTTTACGACTATTCTAGTCCCCTTTTGTGGCTTTGATACTACTGTTACAGGAAAAAAAAAAAAGAGAGAGAGAGCATAACTAGACATACGATAAAACTGATAATATTTAACAGAGGAAGAGGAATAAAACCAATACATTTACTTAATCAATCAGCTAGCCTTTAAATAGGCTTATGTAAAATAGATAGGAACAAAAAAAATAGGAACTACGTAACAAACTACTTAATAATAGCTTTGATAGCGGTGAGCCGTTAGACTAATTACAGCTGTACATTAAATTACATTAAAATAATAAGATAAAGACTATTTACATAGTCTAACACAAACTACTTAATAATAGGCACCACTCATAGACTCAATCTAGCAAACCTAAAGACTAGGACAAATAAAACGTGCAAACAATTGAAAGATTTATTCAACAGTGGTCTCTGAATTCCTGTACTTTGCTTTTCCTTTGCTTTTAAATTCTCTTTTTATACGATCTTCTGTTAATATATGCATATGATATTCTCTCCAATGAATTAAATTAATATATTAAATTTGATTTAAATAAAATAATATCAATTTATTTAATAATTAAATAACAAATTGGTTAACACTATTCCTCATTTAAATAAAAGCCAAATGATGTAGAAAGCGGAAGGTCAAAACGCACCAACTATGACCACGTGGAAGGCTACGGTTTTAAGAATGATCAACAACAGAGATCCTTTTCCCCTCGTAAGACGTCCAGTTGCCAACGCCTACTTAGAAAGAATATTCTGTTAATTCTGGAACCGACGTTAACGGAATTGGGATCCTCAGAAAGCTCACGCACTTCAATAGGGGTACTCGACAAACGGCCATTGACGGTGGGTAACGGTTAGGTGGATGTCAAATTTATGAGAGACAGAGAGAGAGGGAGAGAGACAGCAACCCCTTTTTCCACAGGGGTAATGATAGAAGTCAGGTGCACCGACGAATTTCTCATCTTTTACATTCACGTGGACCCATAACAGCCAGCCTATATCAAATCTAACGGTTAGGAACCCTTATGCACCTTCGGTGATCCTTTGCCTTTCCCTTTCAGTACACGATAAAATTCCCCCTTCATTTTTTCACCTTTCTGTCGTTCATAAAGAATAAACTAAACAGCTTGTATGATGTTGAGGAAGGTGAATGAAAGGACTGTGAGGTTTCAATGGCAGAAAAGATGTGATACGATAAGATAAGAGAAGGAAATAATGGAGCGAATGGGCATGTGGGTTGGTGACTTGTACGGTCTCTGTATTAGTCTTACCAACAAAACAGACACTATTCCTTTGAAACATCTAAATAAATACGAAATCTGCGGGTGAGAGCACCATGACCCCGTTGCGTTAGGGGCACGGAGGTGGCTGTCCCACTTTTGCAGTGCCACCCTCTGCCCATGAAATCCCCACAGTGTACACTTGTGCTCCGCCCTTCACGCCACTGAAGACTACACAGCAAAAGACAAGAAGAAAAGGAAGTCACCTACCATAACCACTAGCTGCCTTTGATTAAACAAAAAATAAAAAAATTGAAGAATACAACGATCATGAGCATTGTGCAGATGGGTCTTGGTTTAGTTAACGACATAAGTGGAATTAAAGCTATCATTAGTGGACGTTAGCTTTGACTCTCTTTTTTTTTTTTCCCTTCAAAGTTCCGTTAGGTACCAACTTATGATTCACCGGTTCTTACCTTTTTTTTTCTCCCTGGATGAATATGCTTATGCTTGAGTTTTTACCGTTGGCAACAAAGATTCTTCCTCTATGATTACCAGATTTAATGGATTGAAGAAGTTTGCATGCATTCCAGCTCAACGTTTTATGAGATAAGGGTACATGCGGTTGGTATGCTCGTATTTTACTAGGTTGAAAACAAGTCTGTCATAAAAGAGTTTTGTTATTAAATATTAATAATATTTATTAACCAAGTTATGAATTTGTACTTGCCCTTGGCGAGCCGAGTTCACTGACCTTTGCTTTTTGTACCATATGTGAAGAAGACACATAATGGTTAACGTAATGGTGATGTTTATGAATTTTAGGCAGGAAGCTAGTAAAGGCAAGGCACCAGGAACCTAAAGAATTGTTTTGCAGCTTAACATTAAAGCAACAACAGATAGCAGCGATCTTGGGCTGAGTTTTTGACAAGAAAAGATTTGGAGACGGGAAAGTTCAAGCGAGAGTTGTGACAAAGAAGACGGACAATGATAATGACAATGTATGGGGTTCACTTCATGTTCATGAGATTGTTTCTTTAGTTCACATGGAATTGTTGAAAGTGGGTCCTTTTTCTTTTTCTAAAACACTTGTTCTTTTTCTTTTGTTTCTTTTCTAATTTCTGATTACCTGTGATCTTTTACGTCTACAGATTTTCTTCTTTTGTGGGATGGTTGAATGTTGGGTACGAATGTATGTACCGACCGAGCTTGGACACAGAATTGCACTTTAACCTTATTAGTAGATTCTTTTAAGGATACTTTCGAAAATAGGCTCTTTGTTAACTGAATTGTTGCTGTTAAAGGCGCGTTAAACACTTACCAGCGATGATGAAGTGACGTGCAGTCTCGCTCTTGGTAAGAAAAACGGTGTATAAAAGCTTCTTAGTTTTACTCTTATCCGGGAGTTTTGTCAGATACTTGTTATGTTACTGCTACTGTTTTAGATAGTAGCTCACAGCCACGCAGTGATCACTATTGCCACTTGTTAACTGTGTGAAGTTAATAGCTGTCAATGCAGTAGTTATACACGCACACACATATATATATGTTGATCTCCTAAGCTTAAGAGTCTGAAACCTGCGAGTGTGGGAGTCCAACGCAGCCATGGGTCCTGTTTCTCTTCCACAATAGACCAAGTAGAACACAAGCACAAAAATCCTTTTTTTCACTCTGACTACTTGCTCATTCTTTGCCTTCACACGGGACTTGTTGTGAATCAGGTGAAGGGAAGAATGGGAATTAACTCCGTTTCCAAGTTGGTAATTTTGTTGTTCTCGGTTATGTGCTTGGGTTCTCGGCTGATCCAGTGTAAAGTAACCTACGACAGGAAGGCAATTGTGATTAATGGCCAGAGAAGAATCCTCTTTTCTGGTTCTATTCATTACCCAAGGAGCACTCCGGATGTACTTTACCCTCTTCCATTTCTTTCTCTTCTACATTTTCTCCTTTTAAGTACCACTTGATTTGTTTGTGCTTCTGTTTAGCTGTGTTCACTTGGTTGTCTGATGTTGTCACTAATTTTCTCGACAAATGTGGCCTTTTTCAGATGTGGGAAGATCTGATACAGAAGGCAAAAGATGGGGGCATAGATGTGATTGAAACCTATGTTTTCTGGAACGTGCATGAGCCTACTCCTGGAAATGTATATAATTGTTCTACCTTTGTTTTCTGCACTTGGTATTTCCTTCTGGATTTCCGCTTTCCTTTAGCGTTAATTTGGTTTCTCGCATGCTGCATCGTTGTATGGCCTTTAGTACAACTTTGAAGGGAGATATGATCTAGTGAGGTTCCTAAAGACAATACAAAGAGCAGGCCTCTATGCTCACATTCGCATTGGACCTTATGTTTGTGCGGAGTGGAATTTCGGGTAACTCACACTCCTCTGTTTTTTAGTAGTTCTTGTGAATTGGACGGTTCCTTACCTCAACGTCTTTCTTTCCCTTTTTTCTTTTACTTTTGGTCATTTACTCTCTATATCTACTTGCTGATATGTGTGCTTAAAACTGTTCTTAACATTTATTTCAATTTGCTGCATGTTGCTTGCAGAGGGTTTCCTGTTTGGTTGAAATATGTACCGGGAATAAGCTTTCGAACAGACAATCAGCCTTTCAAGGTTTTCCCTTTTTTCCGGTATCTTGGAGTTTATATATAACAACAGACACCAAAAACAATGCAGAAAAAATTGAAGTCAGAGATCTTTTTTCGCGTACCAAGATTGTTCAGTGGAGTCTTTTTATGTTGCAGAGAGCAATGCAAGGGTTCACTGAGAAGATTGTGGGATTGATGAAGAGTCACAACTTGTTCGAGTCCCAGGGCGGGCCCATTATTCTCTCTCAGGTACTTATTTTAGTCTTTTGCTCCTATATTGTTGCTCATCGTCAGTTCTGAGAAGTGAGTTCATGTTTAAAGCACGCACTAGAATAATTTGTCAATTCACTGCATCTTATTCATATTGCTTAAACAAAAGTTGGACTAACTATATGTTCTCCTCTGGTTCCCTTCTGTATCTTTATGAAGATTGAGAATGAGTATGGGAAACAGAGCAAGTTACTTGGCTCTTCTGGTTATAATTATATGACATGGGCAGCAAATATGGCTGTTCAAACAGGAACTGGAGTTCCCTGGGTGATGTGCAAGGAAGAAGATGCCCCTGATCCAGTAGTAAGCATTCCCATACTTGCTCAACAAAAGCTTAAAGATTTTATCCTTTTGTTTTTCTCTTGTATAATAAATTCCACGACTTTTCATTTCCAATGTTAGATAAACACATGCAATGGCTTTTATTGCGACTCTTTTTCTCCAAACAAACCTTACAAGCCAACAATGTGGACAGAAGCTTGGGGCGGATGGTAAGGATATTCATATTCTTGTAGTTTTGAACCACATCAATAAATTGACTACAAATCCAACCACTTTCTGGTTTTGTCCACCTCTGAAGGTTCACCGAGTTTGGTGGTCCAATTCATGAGCGTCCAGTCCAAGATTTGGCATTTGCAGTTGCTCGATTCATACAGAAAGGAGGATCCTTTGTTAACTACTACATGGTTAGTTTTTATCTTTTAATGTTGTCCACAATTGGATGAAACTTGGTTTCAAAATCCCGTTTTACTATTAGTGGCTTTGAATGTTGAAAACAGTACCATGGAGGGACTAATTTTGGCCGAAGTGCTGGAGGCCCTTTCATCACTACAAGCTATGACTACGATGCTCCACTAGATGAATATGGTAAGACGAATTACATGTGCTTACCTCCAGTGACTTCTTTAATAGTTTGCAGAATTAAGGTTTCAGATGCCATGTGAGATAGCAATACTTTATATTAGCTTCATCTAAATACATTTGGATTATTAGGTGAAAGAAACCTAGGATTGGTCATTACTCTGACTTATGAAAATGTACCTAATTGCTTTTAATTCATGACTAAATTTTTCAGAGTATACCAAAATGTAACTCAAGTTGTAATAACCTAGTTATAACATGAATCATGCATCTAACTGCATTGACTTCTTAAATTGACAGGTTTGATCAGGCAACCAAAATATGGACATCTAAAGGAGCTCCATAGGTCCATTAAGATGTGTGAGCGAGCTTTAGTTTCAACCGACCCCATTGTGACTCAACTGGGGACCTATCAACAGGTTTCTCCTCCTTGACAATTTTTGTTCCAGAAATCGAGTTTTTTTCCTAGAGTTGTTAACCCAAAATTTGGGCTTTCCAGGCTCATGTATACTCCTCAGAATCGGGACATTGTGCGGCTTTTCTTGCAAACTATGATATACAGTCTGCTGGAAGAGTGTTGTTCAACAATATGCACTATAATTTGCCTCCATGGTCCATCAGCATCCTTCCCGATTGCAGAAATGTGGTCTTTAACACTGCAAAGGTATTCACTCGCCAACTCAGACCCATGCATCCTTAAGAGATAGAGAGGGAGTGGGAGGAAGTGTTTCTTATTGTGAATCCATCACAAATAGTAAATGCCAGACTAACTGAAATAAATGACAACTTACACTGTTCTCCATAGGTTGGAGTTCAAACATCTCAAATGGAAATGTTACCCACAAATGCTGAGATGCTTTCATGGGAGAGTTATGACGAGGATATTTCTGCACTTGATGATAGCTCAACTTTCACTGCCCCTGGTCTTTTGGAGCAGATAAATGTCACAAGGGATGCTAGTGACTACTTGTGGTACATAACAAGGTAAGACTGCTTACAAAAATATCTGGCATGCTTTATTTTATGTTGTACTGGTAGGCGTTTTGCGTCTTTCTACATCTTGTTCCATCTCTTCCCCTTCAACTTGGGGAAAGAAGCAGTTAAATGCTTCTAATTTGTACCCATACTTAATTTAAAAAGCAACAGAGGAGTCTCATTGTTAGACTAATCTCCTCCCTGTCAATTTAACAACAGTGTTGATATTGCTGCGTCTGAATCCTTTCTGCATGGAGGGGAACAGCCCACTCTCATGGTCCAGTCATCAGGCCATGCTATGCATGTTTTCATTAATGGACAACTTTCAGGTACACGAAAAATCATCCTTTATATGTTACCTTTTCAGCTGAATTATGAAAGCTAAAATTTATACACCCTGTATTAGGTTCTGCATTTGGGACAAGACAGAACAGAAGGTTCATGTATACTGGGAAGGTCAATTTACATGCAGGCAAAAATCAAATCGCATTGCTGAGCGTTGCTGTTGGATTGCCAGTTAGATTCCTTTCCCTCCCTTTACTATATTTAGCAGGTTGATCTTTCAGAGTGTTTCTAATAGCGATACAAAGTCTACACAACTAACATGGCCACTTGACAAACCACGACTTCAAGCTAAGATATCTTCACCTATTATTAGATCATTTCTTTTATAAGGAGGCATGACACAAACTGAAGAAAACCTTGTGCAGGAAAACTAGAAAAGCTCTTTTGATTTCTTTGCACCAAATTCTTAAGGCTAAATGATTTAGGATGAAGCATACGATTCTAAGTATTGTTTAACAGGTTGATTGCTAACCGTATTTTTTAATCTCAAGTCAACAAAAGTTCAGTAAAGCTGTGACTATTTAATGTCTCACTTTCAATTAGTAAAGATTAATATTTTTTGTTCTTATTTAATTTCTGAAGCTTGTATCTGTTTCTTGTTATTGAAGAATGTTGGTGGACACTATGAAACGTGGAATACTGGAATCCTAGGTCCAGTTGCACTTCATGGGCTTGACCAGGGAAAATGGGACTTGTCCTCGCGAAAATGGACCTATCAGGTCGTGCATATTGATCACTATTTTATTTATTCATTCGTTAGCTCAAAGGTTTTAATTACTAATGTTTTTATCTAACAGGTTGGTCTTAAAGGAGAAGCCATGGACCTTGTTTCTCCAAGCAGCATTTCTTCTGTTCAGTGGATGCAAGCATCATTAATTGCACAGAAGCAGCAACCATTGACATGGCATAAGGTATAAATTCTGGGAGATTGCATACCAGGTTAATTAAGAAAATTAGGCACTGGTATTTAGAACTTACCTCGTTGAAAGTTTTCAGGCCTATTTCAACGCACCTGAAGGAGATGAGCCCTTGGCTTTGGACATGGAGGGTATGGGAAAGGGTCAGATATGGATTAATGGGCAAAGCATAGGAAGATATTGGACTGCATATGCTCATGGCAATTGCAATGGATGTAGTTACACTGGAACATTCCGTCCTTCAAAATGTCAGCTTGGATGTGGCCAACCAACGCAGCGATGGTAAATACTCCTACAAAAGGCAAATATGTTAAGAAAATTAGCTCACAGTTGAACTATATGTGACATATCTACTAGATGAATAAGAAAATTCACTTTCAGGTATCATGTGCCACGGTCTTGGTTGAAGCCAACACAAAATCTCTTAGTAGTTTTTGAGGAGCTTGGAGGCAACCCTCGGAGAATCTCTCTTGTCAAGAGATCAGTGAGTAGTGTTTGTGCTGAGGTCACAGAATTCCATCCAACGATAAAGAACTGGCACATCGAGAGCTATGGAAGAGCTGAAGAGTTCCATAGCCCTAAGGTCCATCTCCGATGTAGTCCAGGACAGTCCATTTCATCGATTAAGTTTGCAAGCTTTGGAACTCCCTTGGGTACTTGTGGGAGCTATCAGCAGGGCCCTTGCCATGCTCCTACCTCATATGCCATCTTAGAGAAGGTATTCACCTTCACTGTCTCTTGCTTAATGTTTGTAGCATCAAATAGTTCTTCACCTTGTTCTGGTCGTCTCGACAGAAATGTGTAGGGAGGCAGAGATGCACAGTCACCATATCCAACGGCAACTTTGGCCAAGATCCATGTCCCAATGTATTGAAACGATTGTCCGTCGAAGCTGTTTGTGCTCCAACAAACTGGGGTTCTTAAAAGTGATCAAGAATGATCTCTAATCTATGTTGCAATAAGTAATTTAACCACACAGTGCAGGCAAGATAAGCAATGAAGCACGGTAGGTAGGAAGAGTGCAGGAAGAAAGGCTGTAGTTGGTCGAAAATGCTGTGGCCTTTCGGGAAGTGAGAGGCTATGGCCAATGGTCTCTCTGATGTCCAAGTCAATGTAGTGTGTCTTAATATATTATGGTTAGTGAAACAACTGTAAAAAAAATAGTGATCTTCAGATAGGAATTGGAGAAGTCCTAGGGCGTTGCTATTTGGAGAATTGGTGAATTGCAAGCCCCCAGTTGCCAGCCTTTTAAAGTGCATATGGGTACTGGGAAAGGGTTGTTCTTTAGTAATTAGCAGTGTGTGTGATTTGTTTGTCATTTTGTATCAAATGGGGAAAAAAAAAACAAACCCCTCCATGTGTAGGTTCATGCTGGGAGAGGATCCTAGTGTGGACGGTTGTTCCTTGTGTAGTTAGGAATGAAATCTAAAGAGCCCTCTTGTCCAGACTGACTTCATAAAAAATTTAATGAGTAATTTATTTAAAAAATGAAGATTAAAGTATCCATTGTTTACATTAAGGACTTCAGTTAACTTTTTCTGTACCTTAATTAAATCAAGTTTACTTGGCTATAACTCTTGTACATGTAAATGTTTAGTAACCAAAAAGTTACAATTGGATCAAATCTTTGAAACAATAGGTGGCAAGCAGAAACCAACCAATGAGAAGGATGACGAAAAAGGAAATAAAAGTTGCAAAAGTGGCGCCACCTAATATAAGTCCCATACTACATACTACGAGAAATGGTAAGTAGGACATCACCATTGCTCCTGTACTTACCCACTGACCCTTTAGGAATATGAAAACAGCAAGGTTCACCACATTCCACCCACCACTTTGAAACCCTAAACGGTTTAGGTTGTTGGCAACAAATGAGTGGCAATTGCAAGTGAAAAGGCTATATGCATAATGCTGGAACTCCTGCGTTCCCTTTCTTAAAGCATCATCCCACGTTACTGGGTGTCTTCCTGAAGAAACCCCATATTGGTCCTTGCTTTGAAATGCAGATAGAAAATGGGATAAAGAACATTCCTGCTCAAAATTGAAGAAAATGGATTACGAAAAGGGGATGTTGAAAGCAGGTAAGACAACAATTTTTCGCTCATTAGTGTTCCAATTTGTAACTTATTAGAGTGACACCACATCAAGGTACTAACTAGTAAGGAAGCCTGCAACCTAGTGCAGAAATAAAGATAAGATCATAAACTGACTAATCTTATTAGGAGAAAAACGACTGCGTTATCCAAGTTCCACTGCAGGTCGTCAGAGCGTGTGGATGCTAATATGACACAAGTCCAGATCAGAAAGTAATTTACCTTGTTCTTGTTTATTTGGAAGTATCGAGTTACTGCCCCAAATGCAAAATTGTCTACACACACAAAATTTGGTCCTGCAAAGTCAAGGATAACTCCATCTTCTCTGCATATGCCCATGTGACCAACAAAAGGAATCAGCCACGATATTACAGGGAGGGGTGTCCAGACAATACAGTACGGGAAGCGAGCCCTTTTAGGATCAATTTGAGGACAATTTTCTTGAAACATCATCTGTTGCTCAGGATCCTCATTTTCTCCCATGTATTAAGCAGGATTTTCCCTTCTGTATAAGAACCTCATTAATGCTACCAATGAAGTGTTTAGCACATACAAAGATATACATAAAAAGCAGCTTTGTTCTGTTAACCGAACAATATGTGCTTGAAAAGACGAGCTCATGAACATTTACCACATAAACCCTCTATGTTGGAAGTTTCAATAGATTCCAAGAAAATGGTCTACACAAACTTCTATGGAAAGATACAATATTTCATACCAGACAATTAATCTGTGACAAATTTGACCAGTGTGCAAGAATTCATCACAAATTTGGGGATACTTGCACAGAAATTCATTCTTTACTACCTATGAAAGACTAGATATCCATTCTTTACTGCACAAAACTGCACGGAGATTCTCAAAAGGTAGTCCAGAAAGCAAACCAGTGACCTCCAGACCAAATCAAACCCAACTGACAACTCTCATTGCAAATAACCTGAACTCTAATCTAAGGCACAACTAAGTTCCTACACTGGCAAATACACATAAAACACCAGTAACCACCAAATAACAGGAAACTGGATCCTTACTAACGATAGCCCACATCTAATGACTGCCTAAACGAATCAAAGCCCAGAAATTTTATAAACTTGATATGCTGAGAACAAGAGAGATGAAACCAAATTAAAGAATGCATTAATCCAAACTTAATCTATAATAATTCCCCAAAAGAATTAACGCATTCTCCTAATATTTGAATCCACAGATGTGGAGATTCGAAGAGATAAGTGGAAAATGATATGACAAATCGAATCAAAAGATCAAATGGGCAAATTCAAAAACGAGAAAGGAGCTACCTTTCAATGCGATAACGGTGCGAACTTGGCGAGGCTGTGTAGTGCCGATAGAGATCCAAGAAAGTGGAGCGATTTGCTTAATCAATTCAGCAAGACCTTTTCGCTTGACCGGGTCGGGTCATGATGTCGACTGGTGGCGTGTTTCTCTGGATTGTCGTTTTCTATTTCCTTAGTGGCGTTTCCTTGTCGTTGGGTCCCTTGAATATACGCTCACCTAGGGATGGTAACGGGGCGGGTATGCCATCCCCGTACCCGCCCCCATCTCTGTTAGAGATTTTTTTGGCACCCCTATATCCGTACTCGTTGGGGGTTTGACTCCATCAGGTACCCGTTTACCCGCCTCTTTTTTTTAAAGATAAGCTTATTTAATATGAATGGACTATTTGTTTTTCTTTTAAAT
>JANZXV010000210.1:20041497-20061830 GCA_027576455.1 Erythroxylum roigii | reverse complement strand
TATTCTCCGAAGGAAACTTGTTGAAAGTATCTTGAATCTATTTAGCTTCAGAAATAGTACTCTGCTAGGTATTAAAGATGGAAGAGACACCAGAATGAAATACTCTGTCATTCCTCCGTTTCCAAAGGTTCTAGCAGCCTAAGCCGAAAATAGTAGGCCAACTGAGATGATCATGAGAGAGATGAGAGCTTTTCATGTTCAATAACAACCAATCTTCCAGATTAATATTCCAGAAGGAGCTCAAATTATTAAAATCAGTAAAAAGATTCCAGAATTGAATAGCATCCTGACAATCCCGGAGAATGTGTAAAAGGGTTTCAGGCTCATCGTTGCAAATATCACAACTCCCAGAGTCACTTAAATGTCGTCTTTTTCTTTCATCATTGGTTAATACTCCATTGTTTAGGGCTAGCCAAAAGATCATTCTGATTTTTTGAGGGCCTTGCCACTTCCAGATCAGGTTCCAAGGAAAGTTAGGAGAAGGAGTATAATTTTCAGAAATAAAATCATACGCAGACCTTAAAGTAAAGTCTCCTAAGGAAGACAGACCCCAAAAAAGAAAGTCCTTACCATAAGCATCAGAGGGTACAAGAGTAGCAGCAATAACATAACAGAGTGAAGTGGGGAGCAACTGAGAAAAATACTCTCATTTCCAGACTCCATCATCAGTGACAAAAAAAGAGACAGTTTTATCAATCATATTATCCGGAATAGGTCCACTAGCTGCATGCAGCAAAGGCTCTGAGACCCCCGGCAACCATCTATGTTTCCAAAATTTGACCGTGCTCCCATCACCTAAGGCCCAGAAGGCGTTAGAAGTCACAATATCCCAATTCGCAGTAACCAAACGCCATAAATGAGTACAAGAAGCAGGAGCAACAATATTATGTGGAACATCAATGCTGAATTTGTATTTGGAAAGCACCTTGGTCCATAGACTATTAGAATCTGTCAACATATGCCATCCAACTTTCATAGCATAGGCTTTGTTCACTAGATGAAGATTCCTCAAACCCAATCCTCCAGCTCCTTTGGAATGCTGCACTTTATCCCAAGCAACTAGAGACAGACTTCTTTTGTCATCTTCCTTTGACCATATGAAACTCCTGCTGATTTTTTCCATCTCATCACAAATAGTAACAGAGATCTTAGAAGTTTGCATGGCATATGATGGCATTGAAAACAAAGATGAGTTCGCCAAAGTAACACGACCTGCAAGGGAAAGACGACTAGAGTTCCAGCTCAATTGAAGGCTTTTGGTTAAGGTATTGTGTATATTTGTAATATTTTACATCATTTGCATTATTGGAGGAATGCAAATTGTATTAAACTATATTACTTGATTTTACCATAGTAATGGAATGGTGGATATTATGGTTATGTCAATAAATTGCACAATATTTTAGATTATTAAACTATATTTTGAGGATATTATGTAACTAAAGATATGTTGATGTAAGAAAATATTGAAGTATTTTTTCTTCGAGAGCTATTGGAAAGGAAATACCATAATATACTTGATTTTAAACATTTTGCTATTATAAATAGGGTGTATAAAATATAATTAATTAAAATATATTTAAAATTTGATATAAAACAAAAATTTTAAAAAATTTTATTTATCAAAATTTTTAACAAACCAATACCATCAATAATAATAGTAATCATTTCTTTATCTTAAATAACTATCATAATTATATAATAATTATATTTATTCTCTTTTTACTCTATATACAGTTCTATTTCTTTTCTTTGAACCGAGCGCCTCCTGTTTGTAAATTGAGCAAGCAATCGTTGGTGAAACTCGCGTACAATAATTCTTTCAAAACCAGCAATGCCTATTGGAGGTATGCCCACGCGACCTCAGCCAAAATTCTTCCTATTCAGTTTTTTGAAACATATTACAGATGGTCCAATCGACGTCGCATGTTAATCACTGCCTTTTCGAAAATTACTATGAGCTTGCAGACCATTTAGGTTCTTTCCGCCGTTTGCTAACCGTCGGTGACTGGAAACACTGACCGGAATTCCACACTCTTTCGCTTACAGGTCTTCGAAATGCCACCTAAAACAGAAAAGCCACCGATTGAGGTGGTGGAGATTGACAGCAGCGACGACGACGACGACGACTCCGTCACGACGGTCCAAAAATCCTCGAATCCAAAAGCGGCACCGCAAACTCAATCCACCTCGCAGCTGGTTTCTCCGGCCGATCAGAAACTCGAATTTCGTAGTTTCTGGAAAGCTGGAGGCCTTTACGTGGCCCCCACCTCCAGGAAGCCTCTTCCTGTAGGTCAGTTTCGTCTTCCTTCAATTGTTTGTTCTAGCGCGTCTTAACTGTACACATAAATTTTCGGTTTCTAATCTTGGTGATTTACAGTTGATTTGGAACACGCACGAGTTCATCCCAAGTTTCTGCACTCTAACGCGACTTCACATAAATGGGCATTTGGAGGTTAGCCTGTTCTTTTAAGAAGTATAAATTCATTGTTGAATTTGATACTCGTTTTTATCACTTCCTTCTTGTTTACATATCTCTTCTTTTAATTGGTAGCAATTGCTGAACTATTGGATAATGCTGTTGATGAGGTATAAATCGAGTTTTTTTTACATGCTTTACTTGATTAGTTTCTGTTTCTTATGAACTTGTCTGATCAATGCGTTCATGACAATGTTTTCATGTCTGCCCTTAATTCAGATTCATAATGGTGCAACCTTTGTGAAGGTCGACAAAGTTTTTATCGCAAAGGATAATTCCCCTGCTCTGGTTTTCCAAGGTGAGCTTGAAGATGAACTTGCTTTGTTTCTTTTTTAGATGTGCTCCATTTCTCATTATAACCACATAACTTAAAATTTTGGGGAATGCTTTGTCAGATGATGGTGGTGGCATGGATCCTGCTGCTCTACGGAAATGCATGAGCTTGGGTTATTCTTCAAAGAAGTCTAATACAACAATTGGGCAATGTAATTTGTCTACCCTTCTTATTTAAAGATAGCTTTGAACACAGATGTGTTAGTAATTCTTACAAACATATAAGTCTTCCTTCTTTTACCATTCTCCTATCTGTAGCCGGTGATTCCTAAAAGATTTATAGTTATTCGTGACGAGCACACTATTAAGCAACGCCTTATAATGTTCATGTTAAGGTAGATGAGAACATGGCATGTTGCAAATCCTTTTTCTTGAGTTCTTCACCTCGGTTATGCTGACAATTTTTTCAGTCTGTTTTACTTGCATTCTGCTTCTAGATCTTTATATGAATGAAAAGATATGTATGGTTGCAGATGGTAATGGATTCAAAACCAGTACCATGAGATTGGGAGCGGACGTAATTGTTTTCAGTCGTGCAACTCGTGGCAGGTAGGCTTTTCCCCTGATATTTGTTCATTTTGCGTAATTCCAAATTCAATTGTGATTGAGTTCACATCTGACAATTTGGGAATGTACTGGATAAAACTTTGACTTATCTGAAGATCGCTTATCTTTTGACAGATATTATTATTTGAAATCATTAATGATATACAGAAATTGTGATTTGGATTAGTTTCTTAGATATTCCTTATTCTTAAGTAGCAAGCAGATTTCTTTGTCATCCTTTAAGTTATTGATATTTGAGGTGAAAGGGGTTGGAGTATTGCTATGATCTGTATTTTATCTGGTTTTGAACTTTAGCACCTTTCTATTGACATCTATTCTGTAGCAAGGGATTTCAAAGTGTTGGACTTCTATCCTATACCTTCTTGAGGAAAACAGGGCAGGATGACGTTATTGTTCCAATGGTATCTGTCCTCACGTTGGATAATTTTGAAATAAACTCATCATCAAAACTAATACATTCATTATTGTCTCATGTGTTCCTTTCTCTTTATTTTTCAGATTGATTTTGACATATCTGGCCATTGGGCTGAACCGATTATTTATAGCTCACAGGATGATTGGTCTTCAAACTTGAAAACAATCCTTGAATGGTCTCCTTTTACATCAAAGGATGAACTCTTGCAGCAGGTTGGTTGGATTGATAGTGATTCCATAACTTGCAGTCACTTCTAGTGTATGATGTAGTTACCATTTGAAGGTGTTACTGCAGGGTCTAGTCATATAATGCCAAACTTTATTCAATGCCTTAAAAGTGTAATCTACCTGCATGCATAATTTCTGCTGACTAATAGTTTAAATAACTTCACCTATCGAGTTTAATTTACCTTTCCTAGAATGCATCATTTATAACTTGATAGAAAAGTTGATATGTACAAAGTGATTGATGCTCCTTTGGTTCTCACTGACCTAAGTGAAACTTTAGAAGTCAAATGTTACTAGCACCCTTAATGTGTTATTTACATTCCTGATGTCTTTTTGTAGTTTCTTGGGAATGCAATTTCTTGATCATAATTTCTACGTACAATTAATCACAAAAAATGGGTTTGCACTGATGCCATCTCTAGCTTCTTAGGGTATTGTTGCATACCCACAAGATAATGCCTTTCAGAGAATTATAATTGTTGTTTTTAATTCTTAAACACAACAGTATAAGAGTTCTAGTGTGTGGATGTTGTTCACATCTTTTATTGCACCCTACACGTTATTTGCGTTCCTGATGACTTTTTGTAGTTTATTGGAAATACAATTTCATATGCTTAATTTTGCATACAAATAATCACCAACAGGGTTTAGGTTGTTTCCATCTTTGGTTTCTTGGGGTATCATTGCCTACTCACAAGATAATGCCTTACAGACTATTTTAATCATTGTTTTTAAATCTTAATCGCAACAGTATAAAAGTTCTAGCATATTGATGTTGTTCGCATTTTCTTTGATTGCACTGATTAGTTTATATTGATGTTGTTTGCATTTTCTTTGATTGCACTGATTAGTTTTTGTTTACCAGTTTGAGGATATTGGACCACATGGTACAAGAATATTAATATACAACCTATGGTTGAATGATGAAGGTGTGTACGAACTGAGTTTTGATGATGATGATGAGGTATGTTGTGTTTGCTTTGGTGTGTTATTAAATTTTGAACTATGTTCAAGGAACAAATATATTTTTGTCTTGCAACATAACTTGATTAGTATGCTACTGAGGGCAAGTGACATCTAAATGTAACCAAAGACCTTTTTGTCTATGGGACATATAGTAGTCTCATTTTTTCCTATCTTTTTGCTAGCCTCTTGTCTTTAGTCTTTACTAGTTTCAAAAGCCTAAACATTAGAAATCAAGTAGTAGATTGATCATCCTTGTTTTGATTTTTTATTTATCAGTTAGCAGTAAACCTTAAAACAAAGTCATATATTGTTTTGTTTTGTTTGGTGAATATTCTAGCATATATTGATGCTTCTCTTGTAAACTAGAACTAATTTATTTCTTGTGGTTGACAACTTAAAATATGTCTCGTGACATCTTTCTTTTTTCTTTTGCAATTTTCATTGTTGGGTTTGGCAACTTTGAGTCTTTTATTTCAACATGTTCTCTTGTGTACAATCTTGTGTATTGAAGATATACTGTATATCAAATGCCAAGGGTGTATTTGTACCTTAACGTTTCACAAAAGGTCTAAATAAGTCTCTACTGTTATCTTTGGTACCACTTTGGAAGTACCATAACGTTACTAAAATAGTACTTATTGCACCCTGAAGCACCCTGAATAAGATGCAAAAGTGGTAACAGAAATAATGGCAGCAACTTATTTAGACCTCTGGTGAAATGTTAAGGTGAAAATCACACCTTTAGCTAATGTCTTAAAAAGTCATTTTTAAGATTAATGTTAGGATTTAAGGTGTTACTAGTATTATTTTGAAAATGTTAAGGTGTAATGTGAAACCATAAATAACAGTAGGGACTAACTTAGACTTTTTAGAAGACGTTGGAGGAAATTCGTGCCTTTTGCCTATATCAAATAAAGACATATCTTTATCTCCATATACGGAAAAATTTTAACTATTGATAACAACAACTTTGTGTTGAACTCGTATATTGAGTTTTTACTTGTCACATGGAAATATTTATGGTTCCTCATTTATCTTTGACTTAGGATATACGACTCAGGGATGAAGCTAGTTGTGGAGGCCAAATAAAACTACACAAAAAGATTGTTGAGCTTCAGTCTCATATCTCCTACCGCATCCGCTATTCGTTGAGGGTAAGAATTCTATTTCATTTTTGTTTGTTTTCTACTATTCTCTGTTAACATTTTTTGACCTGAACAAACAATCTTCCTTTTGACTAGGCTTATGCATCAATCTTGTACCTAAGAAAATTCACAAACTTTAGTGTTATTCTAAGGGGCAAGCCTGTACAGCAATTTTTTATAGCAGATGACTTGAAATTTGCTAAAACAGTAAATTACACACCTCAGCTGGCAGTGACATCGAATGAGGTAAGATCACTGGATGTTATCATCCATCTCCTTTTCTTAGAATCTTCTCTCTTTTATGTCTGTCATAATTTCACTGCACGATGCCACAAGCTGCAGTAATACCATGGGCTTCCATTTAATCCTTGTGGTAATTGATGCTTAAATGCTTATACTAAAAGTCTTCCCCTTAGTATTGAAGTTAATCCTTTTCTCTTCCATCAGTGATCAACAATTGCCTCATCTTTCCAGCCTGTTATGTCACACGTACTCATGGTCATTTATAAGTTATGTTAAAGTGTACCAATATCCCATGTAGACTAAAAGCAAGAGCCCGACAAGCATTATAAGGCTTGGACAATCATCCTCACCTTAAGGTGACTGTTGTAGTGGAGTTAGGTTCAGTTTTATTATGATATCAGACCCATTCCTAATTTGATGTTGGGCCTTCCACAAGTATTCAGGTGGGCGACTCATAGCTGTTCAATTCTGCAAACTTTATGAATCAAATGTCTATTCCTAGGCATGAAAAAGAGTGTGTTAAAGTGTATCAGTGTCCCACATCAACTAGGAAAACAGCTTAACAAGCCTTATGAGGCTTAGGTAATCCTCTCCTATTAAGGTGCTTTTGAGGGTGGAGTTTGGTCCAGTTTTATCAGGTTATTATAGATGGATAACACATTTAGCACAAGATATGAACAATGTACAAGACAATCGTAAGTTTGTAATATGGAACGTTAACGGGGTTTATAAATGATTGAAATTCCTTTGAGATGTGAAGTAATGATAAGAAGCATTTAGAATTCCTGACAATGGATCGACGGGCAGGAATTTGTTCATGATCGGTTCACACCTTGCATATAGAGATTGATATGAAGTTGCATTTTGCAACTTTTTTCTCATTGATGCAGCATTGAAAGTCAAATGCATTATTTTAAGAAAGCTGACGCTGTTGCAGTTTCAAAATTTCTATTTAGTGGAACTTGTATCCTTGAGCAATATATGACAAACATTTCATTTATATATTGGGAAGAAAGCAATTTGTGCTGTTACACGTCTGACAGCCAGTACTTTGTTCCTTTTTTTTTTCTCAGTCAGTCAGTACATACTTTTTTAAACATATATTGTTTCCAGGGAATAATTAAAAGCTCATGTGCTATCACTTTCACATTCTCAATTTGCTTCTTATAAAATTTCTCTGTTGATGTTCTAAAAGCTTAAATGTTGGTTGTCTATTGGACCAAAGTATTCGAGTTTTTCATGTGGAACCATTTGACCTGAAAAGTGTATGTTTTCTCATCTCTCCTGCGTCTATTTGGGGCATTTAAGGCTACTGTAGAAACAACCATTGGATTCATCAAGGAGGCACCTTCTCTATCGGTTTCTGGATTCAACGTGTACCATAAAAATCGCCTAATCAGGGTAAATTCTGATACTATGTTGGTTTCAAGCTTTTAAAATAGGAACATAGATATCTCAGGCTTGGAATTGTATATATAATTTTGATATGGATGACTGTTGTTGCTTAGAAACTTAGATGCTTCTGATTGCTTCCTGCATTAAGTGTCCTTGATGCCTTGGGTAAAGTAAATTAGCAACATGTGACTTACATTAATTCAATATGTTTATTCTTTAACTGACTGCAGCCTTACTGGAAAGTCACTGGTGATGGTTCTTCAAAGGGATATGGTGTTGTTGGTATTTGTCCTTCTTCTCTAGATTTCTGTTATCTTTTTAATGATTTTTCAGTAAAATTGTATGCATGTACTACTTCACTTTATGCTGCAGGGGTTCTTGAAGCCAATTTTATTGAACCAGCACATGATAAGCAGGATTTTGAAAGGTCATCACTCTTTATACGGCTGGAATCTAAACTGAAGCAAATACTGAATGAATACTGGTTTGTAACTGTTTGTTAACCTCTTTAGACAAAGACTCCGTTTTTTCCTCTTTTCGGATGGTAAATATTTATCAGAACATGGAGTGTGACTCAAACGCATGTTTGAAGGGAACCTTCTCGTAAAAGTATTTTGATAAGGTTTTCGGTGATATTAGTATATGCTATTCAAGCAGTTCCTTTCTATCTATATCAGTATTTCGTATAGAGGTTATTGTGTCAGCAATAGTGTCCCGTAGAAAGTTTTTCAGGGAAAACCTTTTCGTACCAAAGTTCTTGCAGTCCGGCAAAGGATCTTCAGCCACCTTCTCTCCCATTCCCTACTCTTATCAGTCCCTCCACGTTATTGAGATGATATTTATAGTTCTTTCCTTTCATTTGTAAAAACTTGACATATAGTTGTGTTTCCTTTATTTCCTTTATTTGGTTCCCATCCACACAAATGTAGCTTTTCATGCATGTTTTCTATCAAAATTCATATAACATTTTTAACTTGCAACGGATATTCTGCCTTTTCCATTTTTGTATGTTAATCTCAAGTAAGAATGGTGCCTACTATATAACAGAGGTAACAGGCGTAAAGGAGGTTTCAAAATTTTATCCGTTCCATTCATGGTTTGCTAAAGCTAAGATCACAGAGCAAAGATGTTTGATTTGCATGTCAAACATCTTCTATATCTGGCACGCTTATGATGTGTCAAATGTTAAAAGTGTGATGCAGATTTTCTTATTATTATTATTAGCCAATATTTAGGATAAACAGAAGGAAAGATCCACACACTCATAAAATCGCTTTTATGTTATCTCCGAAAAAAATTTGAAAGCTAATATGAGAATTTTGCCAGGAACAAACACTGCCACTTAGTCGGGTATCAGCCACGTGGTTCAAGAAGCCATTATGTGCCAAAGGAGCATGGAGCTAAATTTCAGAAGCAGTTGCCTTCTAACCAGCATGATGTTAGTCTTTCAGCTGATTTCCAAGGAGGGAATCTAGATCATGACGACCATCTTGCAGAGCAACCGCCGATAGGTTTTGCAGCTGTAAGAACCATATTCCTTTTGTACTGCACAGCTGCCTCATTGATTCCTATCGTTCATCTGATTACTATGAATATCCGGCTCTAATACACAGAATATGATCTGCAACTCCGTGGTGTTTGGGCATACCTTGAGCTTGTAGAGATCAAGGTTCTGAAACATTAATTTCTCTAATTATGTACTGTTCAATTCAGTCAAGGGTGGCTTTTAACTTTTAGGTGCCAGTCAAGAAGTACCTGCTTTAGGATTTTGGTCTATGAACAAGTTCTAGTTGTACATGTTAATGCATGAGAGCAGGAGAGAGAAAGTGGCCCCTTGAAATTTGTCATTTTTTTTTCCGACTTTTCTTTGATTCGTATAAAGTCAGGTTGGCAATTACAGATGCAGAATTCCAAATAAATTTGTTATCTAATAGTCACTTCATTTTATCGCAGAGGACAACATATGTGTCCGATTATTTATCTTTTAGATTTCTGTGTGTGTGCACTTCAAGTTTTTCATTTTTCTTCATTTCCTGGCAGGGATCATCTGTTGAAGTCATATCAGAAAATATAGGGTCCATGTCAGTTGAACAGATATGTGACGAAAACTTGAAACTTTTCATGAGGTACTTTCTATCACTAAATCTAGTAGTTTATAGTTTAGAATAGAATCATTTAGTCTTGAGTCTTGACCATTTTCACCTACAAATAAAAGGATTCCTACGGTTGAGCAAAGACTAAAGCGGCAACGAGCACCAATTACATTGTTGAGCTTGGAAAAGTGCTTCAATTTCTTCCTCTTAATTATTTCTCTGTATCTAATATAGATACAAGGAAGTAATGTCAACTTGCTGGTTAAAGGCAGTTGATTGTTTTAGCGCTATACGGTAGCTGATGAGTTCAGAATTCTCGCTTTTATCTGTGCTTTTGTATTGTAATGCAACAATTACATTCGTCTACAGGTGTGAAGAACACGATCAGAAGGAGACTGAATTGAGAAAGACGGTAGGTGTAATTAGTTGTAAAAGTCTGTTCTTTGCATGTTCAAGTACTCACTCGGCTTCTGGATTGGGAAACTAGGTTGAGGAATTGGAAAAAGAGTTGGAACAAGCCAAGCTGAAGTGTGCCCAACTTTCTGCACACGTGGAGACTAGAAAGAAGCAAAAGATAATGAAACAACAGGCAGAAACGGCATTATGATAAGTACAAGATTTCCAAATTTCTGAGTTCATTAACTTGGCAGGATGAGTAGAGCAAGCAGCGTTGTCCATCCAATCTGTAGATATATGCAGCCATTCTAATGAACTGTGTATGCAACTTGGCTGTTCTTTTGCTAGTCGCCTTGGTTCTTCTGGTCCTTGAATATAGTAATATTAGCTAGTACAGACCTGAAGATGTACAGAATTTATATTGAATTGAGTAGTTATCATTTCATTTCAATTATCATGTCAGTAAAGCTTTTGAATTGGTCGACCGAACTCAGCCACTAAACAAATCGTTTGTCAATAATTTACAACTTTTATTAAAATTTATTTAATTTTAATACATTATATAATCTATATTAAAATAATTAAATATAAATTCAAAAAGTCACCCTTTTGTTCTTGCATCCTGAATTAAATTTGTGAGCTTCACTAGAGTAATTTCCAACATTTTCCATAACGACATTAACAGAACGGTCAGGGGATTTTATTCCAAAACTGAAAAACTGGTTGTATGGGGGACAATTCTGTGATAAAAATCAGTGGCACGGGCTTGGATCAATTAAACGGTAAACACGTTTCAAAAAAAACAAAAAAAACGGTAAACGGCACCGTCCGTGTCAAAGGTAACTACAGAATAAATTATAATGTCCTCCGAGTTAGCTCTACACTGTAGTCTTCGTTCTTTTCTTCTTCGTTCTAGATAGAGTTTGTAGTCACTGAAAATCGAGGAATAGGAATCATTGGCCAGAAATTGGATCCCGTGAATAGAACGAGTGGACGCTGAAATCAATCCATTATGAGGAAACGAGATTTGGCTATTCTCATGCTCTGCGCATTCGCCATTTTCTTCTCTCTCCAGGTTGGTCTCTTAAACCCTAGAAGCTGAAGAATGTTTCCTTCTGCGATTTCATTCTTCTGATCCCATGGTTTGTTCTCAGCACGAGGGTGATTTTCAGTTTAGAGAGGCGTGGTTTCATCTTTTCGACGATTACCCAATCAAATACGAAGCCGAACGCCTCCCTCCGGCTATTGTCTCCGATCTTAACGGTGATGGCAGGAAAGAAGTTCTTGTCGCCACTCACGACGCCAAAATTCAGGTCCCTCTCTATTGATTTCCATAATTTTGTTTATTTTTATGGCTTTTGATAGCTGTTTCTCATTTTTGTTGTAATTAATGTATATTAGATTTTGGAGCCGCACTCGAGGCGAGTGGACGAGGGTTTCAGCGAAGCGAGAGTGATTACTGAGGTCTCACTGTTGCCTGACAAGGTGCGTGTTGCATCTGGTAGGCGTGCAGTGGCTATGGCCACTGGTGTTATTGATAAAAGTTATACGCAAGGACAGCCACTGAAGCAGGTTTTGGTGGTTGTTACTTCGGGTTGGTCAGTGATGTGCTTTGATCACAACCTCAAAAAGCTCTGGGAGAAGAATCTGCAGGTTTGTGGTGATGTTATTCTGTTATGGGATTTGCGCATTTTGTAGTTTGTTCTAACTTTGGTGATTCATTTTGTATGCAGGAGGATTTTCCGCATAATGCACACCATAGGGAGATTGCAATTTCAATAAGTAATTACACCCTGAAGCACACAGATACAGGACTAATTATTGTTGGTGGGAGAATGGAGAAACAGCCTCATGTAAGTTTTTTTGTTTTCCTTACTTTGGATACTGGTGTGTACTTAGCCACAAAGTTTATAGACTTGGAATGCAAATTTGACTGTATGCTTTACTACCTGCATTTTTCTTTTTTTTAGCCATTTGAACTTAGCACGAGCCAAGAGAAACTTAGGCTGTTTATTCCTCTGTGTTCATCCCTCTGAAATGGGTAAATAAGTTATCTGGTTTCAGAAATTCTTCACTCGTTACATGCTTGCTTGAGGAGTAGATGGAAATGGCCTTTGAGAGCTTGTGCTGTGCAACATTTCCTCATATATAAACCATGTCGCACATTTGATGTTTTCAACTGTTTTCATTGCTGAACTTGGATAGAGTTTACTGTTAAATTCCCTTTTTGATTTTCCTTTTCCTGGTTTCTTGGTTTCATACCAATTTTTCTATTGTTTGTACCGTTTTATATTTTTTTCTGCTGTATCTGTTACTAGTCAGATTTTGTGGACTCATTGTGGTTCATGTGCCAGCTGATGGTAATCAAACTACATAAAAATGTGTCAGTTCCTGGATGTGACTAATATTTTATGATCCAAGCACAGCCTCATAACTAATTGATGATCTTTTGTGTATGTTTTGCTTCCATTTCAGCTTTACTTGGATCCCTTTGAAGAGATTGGCATAGCTGAGAAAAATGCTGAGTTGCATAGAAGAAGTGCAAGTGAGAAAGAGGTGATGATACTGTGATTCTAAATTCTTTATATGCATCTGCTTCCGTTTTAGTTATACATCTTTTGGCAGCTAAGTATTATTACCTGGGAGTAGAAGGCATGCAAGTTTCTGAAGCACTCTTGATCATGCTTTGAACTATTGAACAAATGTTGCATAAAATTTTCTTGTGCACTTTTGATTCTAATATGACCTTATCAAGTATTTGGTTCCCTTTCATTACAGTGCACTGATTATCCTCTTGTCCAATGCCTGACTGATAGTACCAGGACGAACAAGTTGATGTCATTTGTTTCTTTTGGTTTTTTAGAAGTGGAATATTTAGCAATCATTTTATTCTTAACAGGCCTCAGAGAATTCTGGATCTGTGGATCTACGCCACTTTGCCTTTTTCGCATTTGCTGGTCGAAGTGGTGAACTCCGCTGGAGTAGAAAGATTGAGGTGGGATTTATGTGTTAAACTTGCAGTTCATCCTGTTTGCACTTATGTTTAGATTTGGATAATAAGGTCTTGATAGCAAATATATTATCATGTACAGGGAATTTTGCATTGCTTCAATAGTTAAATGAAATATGCAATGAACATTTAGGAATTAGAAATTAGTGTATTATGTGAAATAGTTGTAGTGTAGACAAATGAATGAGTACATGTTACAGTGAACAAGCACTTCGTGCAATATGTTTTTACTGGAATTTATCTTTTTGTGCCAGTATCTAATTAATGAGAATACCTACAGTGACAAATTATAGCATTGCTACCTTTACTGATATCATTGTCTTCTGTTTCAACATTTTGGTGATGCAGAATATCGAAGAGCAATCTTCAGATGGATCTCACTTAATTCCACAACATAACTACAAGCTTGATGTGCAGGCTTTAAATACAAGACATCCTGGAGAGGTATGCACTGATGACATTTCAAATTCAAAAGCTTTGCTTATGTAATTTCTTAAGGATTGTATGACATCAAATTCATGTCAGTGATAATTAACTCTGTAATCATATTTCATAAAATTGATAGGAAGTCAATAACAAGTCATTGCAACAGCTGTGCTTGTTAGGGTTGTTTTCACCATTTTATCCTTTCGCAGCTGTAATTCATTGTTTTTCCAAATGCATAATCTTGAACAGCTTATTTGATTCATTTAAGTCTTTCTCCTCTGCAATTAAGACCAACTCGCAAAAGCTGTTATTGGGAGAAGTGGATTGTGGGGATGGGGATGTTCTATCCAACTCTATTAATCTTTTCTTCCATGTGCTTGCTAATTGCATTATTGCTCTCTTCGAAACAAAAGATTGCTTATGCAAATTGAACATTAGTTTGAATGCAGAGAATTCAGGGAATCAATTCTGGGAGTTATGCCACACCACTGGGTAAGCATTTCAGAACTACTATTTCCATGATTCAGGTAGTATAATTAAGATTGTTAGATTGAATTTGGTGCTTCAATGTCTATATCAGGATAGGAGAGAGGACACCATCTTGCAGCTGGCGCACTTCAGGCGTCACAAAAGAAAAGCATTGAAAAAAGCACCTGGAAAGACTGCAAACTACCCTTTTCACAAGCCTGAGGAGAATCATCCTCCTGGGAAAGATTCAACCAAAAAGATTTCAAATTTGATTGGAAAAGCTGCTAAATATGCTGGCTCAGCAAAATCTAGAAAGGTAAAATCTACTGAAATATATTTGTGCAGTTTGTGCAAGAACCATTTCAAGTCCTGTCAAATATATGAGATAAATGTGCAATTTATAGTTTGTGGGTCTGGTTCATTTTATACCATTTGGATTTTGGACCAATAACTACTTCCTTAGTTATAACGATCATCTTCAAGAATGGGTACATTCTCACTGTTTTGGGTACAATTCAATTTTTTATTGGTTAGGGAAAAAATAAGTTATGAGAAGATGTAGGAACTCCCTAAAACCTCGCTGGGGGTTGAGGTCTTCAGAGCTGTGGGATATGACTTGTGGAATTTTCCAATGTGAATCTATCTTATAGATTTCAAGTCTTTTGTTTGACGTGTTGCTTTGCTGTTACAGGCATTACCTTATATTCCAACCATAACAAACTACACTCAGCTATGGTGGGTTCCTAATGTTGTGGTAGCTCACCTAAAAGAAGGGATAGAAGCTGTTCATTTAGCATCTGGTCGCACCATTTGCAAGGTAACTCTTAAGCCAGGTGATGATTTTTCATTTTGTTAGACTGTTCAATTGGCAATTTGCTGGGCCATTTCTTGTTAAAATCCCCTAATTGGGTTGTGAAGGTCAGCATACGTCAAAAGTTATGTTGTTGTTTTATCATAATACTAGAGATGGTGGTTTTTATCAAAAGTATTTTGTGTGAAAACTCCTTATTAGCACTTATCCTGCAGCACAATTTTCATTCAATGCCAATTTTTAGTATCCCTTTGAATTGCTTTTGTTTGACTGTGTGTTTATGTCATGTCCAATACTGCATGATTCATTGCCAAACATACTGAAAATTCACCACTTCAACAGCTTCATCTCCAAGAAGGTGGGCTTCATGCTGATGTCAATGGAGATGGAGTCCTTGATCACGTTCAGGTAAATTGAATATGCTTTTTGACTCCGAAATCTGTACTTATTTCAATTAAAATTGCAATGGCAACTCTTTAATAGGATTTGTTTCCCGGATCTTAAATTAATGGTGCACTCTCTAACATGGGACAGTGGAACCTGATTCTTTCATTATTAGAATCACTACTGTGTGGTCTTGTTTATTGTGATAAGCACCATCTTTAAGTAGAAAATCTATGTAATTTGATCACGTTCAGGTAAATTGAATATGCTTTTTGACTCCGAAATCTGTACTTATTTCAATTAAAATTGCAATAGCAACTCTTTAATAGGATTTGTTTCCCGGATCTTAAATTAATGGTGCACTCTCTAACATGGGACGGTGGAAACTGATTCTTTCATTATGCCAAACTTAGAATCCCTACTGTTTGGTCTTGTTTATTGTGATAAGCACCATCTTTAAGTAGAAAACCTATCTAATTTGAATCCTTTTCTTCCCCACATTTTTGTTCAAGTCTTTGTGTGTGAGATTCAAAAGGTGGATAAGATGATGTTACCTTTGTTAGCGTTATTGTCGTTCTCATGTAAAAGCATAAAGCAATATGCTTTCCTTCCAAAAATGGTTGGGAGTTTTGGTGTTAATTGGTAATAGAAATATTTCATTTTCTTCCTATCAGGCCGTTGGTGGAAATGGAGCTGAGCAGACTGTTGCTAGTGGATCCATGGAAGTGCTGCGTCCCTGTTGGGCCGTTGCAACTTCTGGTGTGCCAGTGCGTGAGCAACTATTTAATGCTTCCATCTGTCATCATTCCCCATTTAACTTGTTTCAGCATGGAGAGTTCTCAAGAAATTATGGTCAACTTTCTGATGTGTCTGCTTTAGAGGTGGCAACACCCATTCTCATACCAAAAAGTGATGGCCATAGGCATCGCAGGGGGAGTCACGGAGATATTGTATTCTTAAACAATCGGGGGGAGGTATGACTAACTAGACCTTGTCTCATGGTATTATAACAATAGAACTATATCAATAAGTATTTGCTTTTACTCGCTCAACTTTTGTAGTGAGTTTGGAAATTTTCAGACAATGCCTGATCGACAGAATAGTTACCATATTGTTAGAAATGTCAAATTTCTCTGTGGAAAACTCTTATGGTTCTGTTGGAAAAATAGCTCATGAGATTGACGGAATGCATTCAGTAGCATTCACCCCATAGAATAATCGTCTTCATTGTCTATTGTACAGCCTTGAAGCTGCAAGTGTGGTGTGATAATTGTGCCTGATAAATGTTTCAGGTGACTTGTTACTCTCCTGGATTGCATGGCCATGATGCCGTTTGGCAATGGCGGCTCTTCACAGATGCTACATGGTCAAATCTTGCTTCTCCATCTGGAATGATGGAAGCTGGGAGAGTGGTTCCCACTTTAAAGGCTTTCTCTTTGCGGGCACATGACAATCAACAAATGATCCTTGTGGCAGGACATCAAGAGGCAGTGGTGATATCTCCTGGGGGAAGTATACAAACATCTATTGATCTTCCTGCACCTCCCACCCATGCCTTGATCTGTGACGATTTCTCAAATGACGGACTTACTGACCTCATTGTCATGACATCTAATGGGGTGTACGGGTTTGTCCAGATCAGGACGCCTGGTGCTCTATTCTTCAGCACTCTGGTAGGCTGCCTACTTCTTGTCATGGGCGTCATCTTTGTCACTCAACACTTGAACTCTATGAAAGGGAAGCCACGGCTTGCATCATGAAAACAAGCTGTTTATAGCTGATGATGTACAACTAACTGAACAGAACATCTGTGAAGCAAAACCAGTGGCATCTGTGATTTTCGAGATGTTTAAAGCTGAAAGATCATGGGATTAAGTTGAAAGGGATTTATAGGATGCTTGAACTCAGATCAGGCTTTCAGCGAGGACCATGGTCTCTGTAAAACTTTTGATCTGAATTGTTATACGAAGCGGTTCTTTTCTCACTTGATGGTTGCGTTCTGTCTTGTAGAACTAGAACTAACATATACTGTTGAGGACTTTAGAACTAGCATATACCGTCTACCAAGAATAACAAACTTTTGGACTCCCGGAATCTCGTCATTTTAGACAAAAGTGACATTCGGACCGGTTCAACTTGTAAGAATCTTGTGACTCAAGTGTTTTTTGGACCATTCTTATTAAGTTGGTAGATATGCAAACAATAGCAGGCCCTGGCTATGAAATTGGAGACAGTCCACGCGTTGGAGTCAAAAGAGAACATAAAACCAAGCGAAGAGAGGGCACAATTTGCGAGAAGAAAAGGGGATTGATGGTATTATAATATAAGAATGTGAAAAAGTGTGATATTTTTGGGCGGTGCATCGCTTTCACGGTGCAGTGAGCATAATATTGGATGCTAGCCTGCCTACTTGCCTAATCGAGGCAATTCCCAACTCCCTGCAACACCCCTTCACTAATCAAGGTAGCTCTCTCATTCCCGGTCTTCAGTTTCACACCACAATCCTATATGATTATTAAAACATTGAATGAACTCAAAGTTTAGCAACGACTTGGGTGCCAGTGTCTTTGTACAAACTCTTTAATTTAGCATGAATATGGTATACAACTTGTCTGCTGCCACTTCGTTTTATTGTTCTAGTAAACAAGTCAAATGATATTTATTAGGCTTGTACTATCACATCACATAGCTCAATCGATCTCAAACTTAAGTTAGAACTTTAATTGGAGCAACAAAAAAAGAAAGGCTCTTTTCAGTTTTAGGTTAAATTTTTTGCATTAATGCTAATTAACTTTGTCAGAACTGGGAAAATAAAGGACAATCAAATCCTTTTCCCTTCAAGTTTTATTCATAAATTCACTCAATTAGTTTATAATTTATATATACATACACTGGACTATCACTCGCGTAGCCAGCCCTCTTTGCTCTACTAAACTGTGTTATCCTTAGATGACCATAAAGGTTAAGATAGTGATAAATGCTAATATCGGAAAATGCACCCAAATTAATTAAAATTTTGCAATTAAACACATCTTTTCTCGTCATACATGATCTATGATCACTTCATCATAGTATTTATTTGTTTCAAGTGAATTGGAGACCAAGACGATAAAGTCAACTAAATACATAGCGCGTTTTCATCTAATAAGCACTTAGTTGTCTTCTCTGCTATATATAATTGCTTCATAATGGCGAATTAGGCACAAAAGAATGGCCAAGTTAGTGGTCCTAAGCCATCAAAACTAAATACCTAGGCTTGATTATTACGGTGGAGATAATGACTGCAAGATCACGTACACAAGCATACTATATCTTCATTCATTAAATATTTTTCAATCTATAAGAGAGTCGTGAAATCATACTACTATTTATTTTTCAATGGGAAGTGTATTAAATGATAACAAGTGATTTCTTGTATTTTAATTAAGGGCAAAGTGGACGCTAGGCCATGAGTAGGTAGCTATAAAAATGGGTTGTTCCATGACCATGAGGACGTGACCATAGCTTTGTTGATGTGATCTTTGATCAAAATAAGGCAGCACTCCAAATACCCAAAATATGATGAAAATGGTAAAGAAACACTTCCCCAGGAATTTCGAGAATTCCCAAAACTAGTTGCTAAGAACGCACCCCAGAACTCTAAGATCAGATTTCGTTGAACTGAAACATGCGAATTCATGAGCTCCAACTCCAACCCCTTGATAACATCTAGATAAGGTGTAATCATCTAACTGTACCCCTTTGTTGACAATTATCGTCTGTTTGTTCGTTTGTTTTGTTTTCTTTCTGGTCCTTGCACATAAAAGACAGAACAAGAGTGACTAGAACATTGAATTAGTCAGCTCTTCCTTTTTGGTAAGCATTGAATTTGTCACCTTCTTCATCACATCACCTTGAGTGTGTAGTTCTCCACCTAACAGTTGTTACTGTGATAGACGACATGAACCGAAATAGACAACTCGTGGCTGCAATATTCCACTGTATTTGGTTATCGTAATTATATATATTTGCACTGCTCGTACATCAAATGTTCTTAGCAAAAGGTTGCTTAAAACTTTGGTTACACTCATCAAAATAATCACTTCTTTGTCAGGAATCTCAATTTTAGTTTTCACTAAACTCGAATACAAACAATTTAGAAAGAACAAGTAGGCATATTAATTATTAGAACTATTATTCATTAGCACAAACAGTTACCAATTGTATACATCCTTACAATATGACCATATATACCCCAGCTTCTCTTATAACTTCTTTAATTAGCTGCTGTATGTAGTTTTTGTAGCTGTTGAGTTGTGAGGTGATTATTTTAGGAAAACTGCATGTTATACCTATCCTATATTCACGTTCTTAACATCATTGAATCAGCAATTATGTGATGCTATATATATATAAACCAATTAACATGTTACTTACAGCGTTTACCCTATGGAAGCGACCATTTCCGTTAGCTTATAGGCATTAGGCAACACGAAAATCAAAGCTAGTTTCCAGCCTAATTTAGGGTTTCAATGAACAAATAAGAAACTAAATGCTAAACGTGTACAGATAAGAAACTATATTCTCTTTTTACCTTAAAAGTGTTAGAATTAGTCACGGGCTCTCACTACTTAAGGAACCCTGCTGAGTTTACGAACGATAAGAGTTATTGCATATGAACGAAGGTACTGCTCGATTAAATGATTCAACAACTGAGACAAGTGAATAATTAATGAATTTCAATTATGTTTTAAGAATATACTGCGGTTAAGATCAGACTTAGGACTTTGTTATGCCAGCAACTTGAACAAACTTTCTAAATGACCCTGACGTAGGTCATTTTTTAAAAAATTTGAAGTTAATGATTTCATTTATTGAAAGATTAAAAGAATGTGCTAATTTACAGAATAATATATCCTTGAATTTACAGTCACCAAGCTCAATATAACCCAATTATACTCTTGATGATTGTATACAGTTATATGTAGTTGTGTAC
>JANZXV010000210.1:20021694-20033320 GCA_027576455.1 Erythroxylum roigii | reverse complement strand
CATAAATGTTGGAACCCGTTTCCGGATATCCAACCTCGAATCCGAAAATCTAAACTGGAACCCGAAGATGGGATTTTGCTTTTCTTGTTTCAAAAGTATAGATGAGAGTGTGTAAGGATAAAAATTGAATTTGTGGTATCAGAGCCCAGTATATATATATATATCGGGATTTTCGGATTAGTCTAAGGTTTCCAACGCGGCGCTTCCTAAAGTCTTTGCTGAGATAATCACTACGGATGTCGGTATTTGTTTCAGTGGGATTATTTCGTTCGCTTTGTATTTGAGTCGATTCGTTTTCCTATTAGCGATTTCCCGCTTTTTGATTTTCCGTTTTCGTTTTCCGGTTGAGATCTGGCTCCCGGATCGGGTTCCAACATTTATGGTATCAGAGCAAGAGTGGAAATGCTCTGATTTAGTTCAGTTTTTTTCTATATAGTTAAGTTTCGAATACGGGATCCAACATTATTTCCGTGGATAGAACCTGTAACTCTTATGATCATAAAAGAGCAATTTTACTAATTACGGCAAGGCTACATAATAATAGATACAAAACCTACTACGTATAAAATTGTGAGTTTCTATGTTTGCGGACATCCTATAAGATTCGCACGTCCCCCCATCTAATTTTTAAGCATCGCTTAAAAGTTAAAAGCATGTGATTTGTGAATAGATGTGCGATGTGCATGGAAGAGTGATGACATTGTTTAATAAAAAATGTTGCAGCAGGCGAGATCCTGCACTTAAATTTATAGAATAAAATCAAAATATTCATTGATAATTATTAGACATTTTAATTATTCCTGACATTACACGGGGACCAAAGTATAATGGAAGGACCGACCTAAAGTTTTGGAGAGCCTCTGCTCCATAGCAATGTAGGGTTTAGAGAAAGAAAATATTTAGTTGCGAGTTATCAAATTATTCTCAGTACATACAATACATAATGGTATTGACTTTTTAATGTACCATGAAAGCAAAGCGATACTATTGAGCCACTTGCTGATTCCTGAGGAAGTGGGTGTGGAGTGGACCACGGACAGATGGACTCGCTGCCCTTTGGTATTTGGTAATGGCAGGGACTTATCGATCATGCTAGTTAGATTTGCTTGGTCAGGTCCTGACTTCGTCAGTCATATTGGTCAGTTAAAAACTTAACGCATCGTATGCTTTTGAGTTTTGGGGCTGGTACCAATAGAAGAAACAAAACAGGGCTATAAACCCAATGCAATGTCTTTAATTAACTGGATTGTACGGAATTATCCAATAAACCCAATACAATGAGTTAATTAAATCCGGATGGTTGTGGGTTTAAAAGTTCCCGGATTGTACGGAGAGTTTGGTAATAAAAGCCATCTGACAAACTACACAGCAGCCTAATCCGTAATAATCACATGCATCTCTGGAAGGAGGAGGTACAAACTCTATTTAGATTTAGAAACTACACACCGTATTTTTGCTTCAAAACTGTTGAATTCAACCAAAATCCACAACAATCAATCAAAGTCAGTCAGCTTCCAATCAATCTTGTGGCGCTAAAATTGAGAGCTTCTTCAGGTGGCTTCAATGGTTAAAACTAACAAGACAAAACATTTCTTGTATGAGACTGGAAACTACAAGCAACATAACTGAAAGAGTACGTTAAACCTCTGAGAAAGCCAGAAGATTAGACCCATCGGTGTTAAGAGGGGACATTAGTTGGAGAATGATTGCAATGTATCTTACTTCAACCCCAACCCTAAAAAGGAATGGCTGTTACATTAGATTTGGCCTTCAAAAATCATATTTTTTGTATGGACGTTAATTCTTTTTATAATTTGAAAAGAGCAGAAAGACAGCATATTATTAGACTTTTTCAAAAAAAAGTCATATTATTAGATTTTTTAGATCTTACTCTCAATTACATTCTTACTAATTGTTGTTGTTGTTATTAAATTTATTTTATAATCTCAAAAGTAGTGTCTTACGAACATTTTAAAATATTGAGCTATTGAAATTTTTGTATATAAACGTTCTCTTTTTTCTTTTAAGTTATGTTTAATTGAGGATTTATTAATGGAATGGAATAAAATATGACGTAATATTATTACGTCGTTTAGAAAGAGGGAGGGTTTATAATGGAATTAAGTAAAATGAGATGGAAGAAGAGAGTTTCATATTATATTTCATTCCATTTTAAACAGTAAAAATGAGAAATCTTCGATTTGAAGGGTTTAAGATGAAATATACAAAGATAAACAACTTTTCACCATATTATCTTTTAAACAATATTTCACTATATTATATTATGAATCATTCCATCCCTCCCAAACAATAATGTTCTAATATTACATTCTATTCCATTCCATTAAAAATCTTACGTTCAACTAAATATAACCTTAAATAATATAAGAATTTGTATGCTTAACACGCCAAACTTACATTAAGAACACATTTTTGGTGTGTGAATTTGTAAAAGTTCACATTTGTGAGTGGGCAAAAAAAATATAAATATACCCCAATTCTATCATCAAACTAAGGGTGACTTTGATATGATTTTGTAAATTCTTCAATTTAAAGAAGTGTTTCATATAAAAAAGGAATATCATATCTTAACTTAAAAATATCTTATGCGTAATATTATCACAATATGGAACATTTCTAAAAGCCTAATATCAAATTGAATTGATTAAGAGGTGATAAATAAAAATTTTTCATATATAAGCCAACGAGGTAAATCTAATTTAATTAGGTTTGAGTTGGGAATCAATTTTTTTGAAGATTTAAATTTGACTTGAAAATTTTTACTATATTTAAGCTAATTCAAAATTAATGAACTAAATTAGAATTGAGTTTGAGAAATCAAATTTTTTTGACTTAGACTTAATTTTCATTATCCCTAATTTACTTTGTTGTTATGTTTAATTTTTTTCAAATTTAGAAGAAGAGTGATAACCTAAAAGGGTTAATTAAAATTTTTTAAAAAACTTTGCTTAATTTTTCAATTATAGTCCAAACTTAAGAAATTACAATTAAATATTTAAAATTTCAAAAATTTTCAATTATAGACCGATGTTAGTGTCTCTGATAAGTTTGTTGACGTGATATGCTACATGTTCCATAAACTCTAAACATTTATACACATAAGACCTAATTAGACTAACTAATTAAGTTTAACTAAATTGCATCGTTTAATTAAACTAACTTATTAAACATAACTAAACTACGTCAACACTCTTTCATGCTAATGCCCTCTTTCTTTCAATCCCCAAAATGATGTAATTAACTTATGTTTAATCATTTAGTTTAATTAAATGAGATAATTTAGTTAAACTTAATTAGTTAGTTTAATTATGTTTGAAATGTATAAGTGCTTAGAGTTTGTAAAACACGTAGCAGGCTATGTCAACAACTTAACGGAGATACTAACGTCAGGTTAAAATTGAATATTTTAGTATTATTTATTACTTTTTAAAGTTCAGACTATAATTACAGGCACAAGCTACTGTTCACTAACCTTGGTAGGTGCAGATGTCGAGTCCGAATTCTCTGTCCAATATTATGGTGTCTTATTTTGTCTCATAAATCTCAGTCATTCATGTATGTAAGTCTCGCGTTCATTTATGTGGGACCCACGCAGAACCTTCATAAATAAATGATTGAGATTCATGATACAGAATAAGACACCATAATATTAGATAGAGGATCCCGTCTTGCATATGTGTGGAGATTAGTGTGGTTAATAATGCACGAGTGCGATAAGACTTAAGATAATCTGTGTCAATTATGACCAAATTGCATGAGGACGGCACTAAAATATGAATACCGGAGCTGAATGAGTCGGAGGAGATTCTAAAAAATGAATATTGAAATAGAGTGTTACTGTATCCACATGATGCATAATTTGCATTTGCATGTGAGCTTAATTATAAAAGAGGGGATTAAAAAAACAAGTACGAGGACTGGGGGTGGCGCTGTGTTACCCTGTACCCCCACAAAAAGAAAAGCACCAAATTCGGAAATACTTTGAAGAACTCGATAAAAAAGCACGCCTCTTTTTCACTGCCCTTATTAAACTAAAATTAGTCAGTAATTGCATGGCTAAACAGTAACAAGAAATGCTGACAAATCAAACAAATAAAAATTACAGTGGACGAGATAGACTATGCTTTACAGCTACGCCCTCACATGCACTTTCTAAATTTCACGCATTGAAAACTAAAATCATTGGATAAGACTTCCCTCCTTATAGTCCATCACTCCCTAATATCAAAATTCATTCAAGAAATCGGAAATGGACCGACACGTGGCGGCTGAAGAGTCGTTGGGATGGGGATGAAAATGTGATCATTCCGTTAGACAGAGGGATGAGATGGTGACATCCATAGCTAATGGGAGAGGTTATTTTTGTTAAAGAGAAAATATTGTTTTAGTCCACTAGAGGGAGGGACACACAGAGAGGAGTTGCTCAGAGAGCTAAAAAGGTTTTCATATCGCTGCAACAAATCAGGAACATGGAGAGATATGGGTGGTGGGAGACTTAAATTTGGGTAGCAGAGTGAGAGAGAGGCTATGGCGGCGTTGCGGAGAGAAGCAGCTGTGATTCTGTGTCTCTAAATTTAATGCCTCATCGCTATTGCAAACACTGTAAAAGATAGAAGAAGAAGAAGAAGAAGAAGAAGAAAGGATAGGTTTCTCTTCAGAAAAGTTAAAGTTGTCAAAGTTGCAATCTTTCAGCTAACCCACCTGCAAGTACCCATCAACACCAAGAACACAAGAAGCAAATTAAACAAAGACTGTTCATTTGACACGGTTTTTAAGAGATTACGACAGAGAGAGAGAGAAAGACAGGAACATACTCTAGTCTCTATACAAGGATACAAGAATCTGAGGGGACAAGAATTCCGAGAAAAATCGAGTACTGCACTACCTTTTCTACTCAGAACCCGAAATTCGGGAAGTTCAAAGGCTTCTTTCTGCATTTGGTTTCTGGGATTCCAATCAAAAAGCCAAAGCCTGAGGGGGGGTGGTCTCTGATATGGATTGTCTGTCACCACAATTGAGGTCTGGGTCAGCTTTAGAGGTATGGCTAGCTTTTTCTCACTAGGTAGTGGAAGAGGAAGTAATAATCAAGAGGAGCAACAAAACAACAACCCGCCATTAATAATCCCACAAGAAAGCTGGATTTGGTACAAAAATGAAGACATTTCTTACAAGGGCTTGGACCTATGGCAACAACAAGAGTTTCTCAACCAACGCCACCAAAATCCACAGCAAGATCTCTATGTATCTGCCGTTGGTTTAGGAGTAGGACCTGGGAGGAGCTCTATCAACGTCTCTGATGAATCGCCGTCGAGATCAGGCTTCATGATGATGAGGTCTAGTGGTGGTGGAGGCATAAGTTGCCAAGACTGTGGCAACCAAGCCAAGAAAGATTGCTTACACATGCGATGTAGAACTTGTTGTAACAGCCGAGGACTTGGGTGCCAAACCCATGTGAAAAGTACTTGGGTTCCTGCTGCAAGGCGCCGAGAAAGACAACAACAGTTAGCTACTTTGCAGCACCAACAGCAGCAACAACTACAGCTTCGCGGAGAGAATTCCAAAAGACACAGAGAAAATCCCAGTTCTTCCTCTCTTGCGTGCACTCGTTTGCCAACCAACACGTCAGGTACAGACATCTATATACACGCAACACACACTCTCACCTTGTTTATTTTCTTTTTCCCTGTCACGACTCACAGTTCCAAAGATTTAGTCTTTAGAAGAAAATAGACACATCCTCAGAGAATCATCGAGAAAATGTGAAGAGAGAGAAAGACACTGAGATTGGGAGAGCATGCTCGATTGCGTTGCGTGTAATGAAATCGACCTCCATAGGAAATCCCATCAGCTTTTCTTCCTTTTCCTTTTACAAATACTGTTGTTTAGTATTCCTGACCAGAGTGGATCG
Organism: Erythroxylum roigii; assembly: GCA_027576455.1. Classification (NCBI taxonomy): domain Eukaryota; kingdom Viridiplantae; phylum Streptophyta; class Magnoliopsida; order Malpighiales; family Erythroxylaceae; genus Erythroxylum; species Erythroxylum roigii. The sequence goes on along the minus strand of JANZXV010000210.1, from coordinate 20,027,391 downwards.
AGGGGAAGAAACTATTTTTCCTCTTTGTGTGTGTCTGTCATGTGTTGATATCTGTGTATGACCCCTCTATTCTCTCTGCTTTCTTTCTTTCTTTCTGCCATTTCTTCCGCACAATAATTTATCAAAACCACCACACTTTTATATACTAATTTATAAAAAGTCGATTCACGTTAAGGCCTCTTTCTGAAATCTTATTGTTTAGGGTTAGAATTAGGGAAATTTCCGCTGGAAATCAACTCTCAAGCGCTATTCCAATGCATGCGAGTGAGTGGCGTAGATGAAAACGACGACCAGTTCGCTTACAAAGCTACAGTGAACATTGGGGGTCACGTGTTCAAGGGAATTCTCTACGATCAAGGCCCAGAAAGCACCTACATGGCCGGTGGAGAAACATCCTCCGGTGGTGGTAGTGGATCACAGCAAGCGCTCAATCTGATCACTGCACGTACCGCCACTGCAACCACCGCAACGTCCCCCACAGGCGGTGGTGCTTGTGTGACAGTTGCAACCTCGTCGAACGCGGTGTTCGTAGATCCTTCATCAATCTACCCCGCTCCATTCAACGCCTTCATGGCTGGTACGCAATTCTTTCCAAGTCCAAGATGAAAACATCAAACACCACATTCTTGTCTCTTCCTTTTCCTTTTTATATTATCTTTTTTCGCTATAAGTTGCCAAATATTTGAAATGATAATCATTGATAATTGTAGTAAGGAAGTACATTTGACAAATCCATTTGGAAGTAGGAGTCACGAAAGAGAAAATTTGAAGAAAGCAGGAAACTTTGAGAGGAAATGCGGGACATTTAGTTGTATTTGTTCAAAAATTTAATGGCAAGTTCAAATTTTTTTTCTTCTCTCCTACATGTTCTTCTTCTTTAGTAAAGTCTTTGCGAGTACAAGATGAGCAAGCATGATGTGTAGTAGTGCTAGAATATGCATATGTGCGTGGCTGTTTCTTGTTATTTATTAATTAATTAGGGGTATGGTGTTTTTGTCTTCTGTGTTTGAATCTGCATTTACGCTTGGTTTGGACCTTCAGAACATACTTTTTCCCTGCTTACTCGTAAGTTTGCCGGTTTGAAATGGAAGGAAAGTTGGATTCTTCTTTAGTTGGACAAAATACAAAGACAAACATCTTTTTTCTCATGACGCGGTATGATATGGTATTGGGGGGAGTCCAGCCATGCATGAGCATTGAAGTTCAAAAGGTGAAAGAAAACGCGCACATACAAACACATACACACACCTTCTCTCTCTCTCTTTATCTTTTTCTTCCTTTCTCTCTCTTGACTTGACCAGGTGAGACAGTGAGAGTGTTGCTTATTACCCATTTCTCCTCCCCTTGAGCTCCTTAATTAGAGTAGACATGCATTGATGTGACATGGACGATGAAATGGGAAACGTTGTTCATCAACTGCTACTCTCCTTTAATGCACTCTGCAAGAAGGTATTAATATGCTTTGTTTTAGGTAGAGATGCTCTTGCTTGCATATGGCTGTGCAGACGTGAATAATTAGAAAGACTGTTTGTTGTTAAGGGAAGATTTTGGATTATGCCCATCAAAACTGAAAGACTGAGAAGCTTTCCTTTTACAAACTAACCATCTGACATTTTGCATGTTCTCTTAATGCACAGTAGCTTTTACAAGTTCAGCATATAATTTCTCTTTTCCCAATAAAAGATATTGTTTCTTCAAAATTGTATGCTTCTTTGAGTCCTAGATTACTGTTATGCTACATGCGGAGAGTTTGATTCGTCATTGCAATACATAGAAATGATAATTCTTACTCCCTGGATTCTCTTTTTTCTAAAAAAAAATTGGTAAAGAAGTTTTAACTTCTGAATGAAATTTGAAAGAAATAAGAGGAGATATTTCATCTTCAATCTCAAGTCTTCCTGATAATCAAGCATGTATAACACTTTTCCTCACTTTAGGGTATGACGCCTAGAAGTAAGGAAGAAAAAGAAAAATTCTATAGCGAATGTTTGAGTACAGCTCATTTAGCAATTCCTTCGCAAATTAAAAACTAATGAGTAAAGTATAAAATAACATAGATGACTATTTTCTGTTTCATTTTGAGCTTACAAAAGTCATCTGCTTACCTAATCAAATGTGACTATGACTGCATTTGATTTGATGTAATGAGATTTCATGTGCATGTTCCATGTCAAAGATCCTCACACCAAGATTAACAAAACTAGCTTTAGCTATAAAGTCTAACTAGAAAGTCTTTTGATATTGGTGATACTGGCTTGGATCAGTACGGTATGAAGAAAACACAATCAACTAATAATATAAAAATGAACATTTAGGGAATCAAGTTAACATTGTTCTTGTAACAAAAGATGAAGGAGGTATATGTTAAATATTGATGAAGATGAACTTAATTTTCAGAATAACTATTTGTGGAGCTTTTATCTTTAAGTGAGTTTTTCTTATGTAATTAACTCTCCCTGAACATTGGCACCTTTTGGTTGGAGGTTGAGGTGCTTTACTAAATCTTTGGTTAAGCATTCTAGTTGAAAGGAACTTAATTGTTTCTGATTATACATGGGCACATAAGAACACCATAAACTTAGTCTGACAGCTAAATGACACTCATGTATGTATTTGGAAGAACATTAGGTTTTTTGACCGTTGACTTTAGGAAGTGTTGCGTTTTTGTTGGAGAGTTGTAGCTGGCACTTGAAAGCTTTGAAAAGTAAATGCTCACGGGCTGAAATTACTTGAGTTATGTTTCTTACACTCGATATGATATAAGCTTGAAGACGAAGAAAAAGATTTATCTATGTTGGGAATTGATGGAAAAGAGTTGGAAAAAGCTTCTTACATTACCATTGAGTTGCATAGAACTAGGTAGAGCTTTAAGTGCTGAAAGTGTGGGCATGATGATTTGAAAGTTTAGGGTTTGCTAGGGTTGTTCTACCTGTTATTCTTTTTTTGTTTTGGTTGAAAAAAAAAAAAAATGCAAGCATTCTGAGAAGGGACTAGGGAGTTTGCTTGTCTCCTGACATGTTTCTATCAACATCTGTTTCATTCATCTGAAGGGAGATTTCTGAAATGAATATCATATAATTGTTCCCTTCCCCCATTTCACACGTAAAAACCTGTGGTAAAAGAAGTTCTACGCAAACGGGTATGAAATGAAGAACGATTCCTGAGAAGCAGGATAACTAGATGACCATATATACACAAATTTTTGGCATGTTAGGTCAAAAGGTTTTAAAAAATAGGAGGATTGGGAATAAGCCGAACAAATAATTCATGTATCAATATAATTTGTTTGGTTATTTTGCATCCTTGAATTGTTTCATGGGGCATACTTAGCTTATAGCAGCTAAAAATTTTCAACTTCTAACCACCATTCCTAGGATACAAAGGGTACGTTTGAAATCAAAATGTTTCATTTTCAATCCTTAATTTCATTAATGCATGCTGTTATTGGAATAGAATGCCCCACTTCATATAATATCTTCACATAACAATGAAAGAAGACCAGAACCACTATTTAGTGTTTACCTCATGCAAGAACCAACTAACAATGGTGATTTCCATCTTAGTCTTACTTGAAATCTGATAGACCAATTGTTTAATAAAGTTGTAGCTACGAGCCAAGAAAGAAACATCACTTGTCTGGTCCGTAGTAATTGATCAACTCCATGCCAGATACTACAAGAGCTCTTACCAAGAGCTTTACAGGAGCGCAAACTGACTTTTGAGAATGCTTTCTCATGAAAATTCACCTCCTCAATTTTCATATTTGAGAAACCAAGATTCAAGAGAATCTATCCTGCCAGAAAATCTCCATACACGTATAAATTGATCAAATTCCAACAGTTCCTCTTCAAAGTGAAAAGCTTTGTCAAAGTTTAGTTGCTTTAGCCCACAAACTTGTTCCACGTACAGTTTTTTTTTTTTTTTTTCTGCTCTCACACTGTAACACAAACAACGCGACCTATTTTGATCTGGTCTCCTGGAAACCAATCTATGGCTGCTAGCTTCATTCTATCATAACAGACCTCTATTGAATTAACACATACTCCGAAAGTTTGGTTCTGTCGATCCCCAGTTTTGGTTTGCCGTAAGATCATCATTTCCTGTAACTTTACCACATCAGTCAGCTACTGAAAATAGTGTTATCCGTGAACTTGACAACAAAAGAATGAGAACGACTGAGAGCCTATAATAAGACACTTGGCCATGGGAGTAAAGGTACGTATCATTGTCTGTTTATTACTTGGAAGTATCTTGAAAAAGACAAGACAGTTCACGGAGAGGAAGAAAAGAGTGAGTGTATAAGAGTAATACAACAACGGTAAGCTGGGGATGTAAATTTCTAATTCTTGGCATAGCCAAAGCCAGAACAAAAGGAGTACTAGGGTTGATAGCAAGTTTGCAGTTTGCAGTGGGGAATGATAGCTAGGTTGAGGCCTGATTTATAGGAAACAAACGCAGTACTTTAATTAACAAATTTGTGGTCAGAATTGTTGTGGTCCCCTCCCAGCAGGCACTTCGGTTAGTGAGGTATCTGACAGTTCAGATGGGCTACAACAAAATCGATTCTTTTGCTCTCCTTAACTAGCCCTTAAGATCAGGTGATCCAATGGAGATTTGGAATAAGCAGGATTTAAATGAAATTGACTGCTTAGTTTTACTCAAAGAGAAACCTATTTAGCTTGTGAGTAACTAGGAGACAAACTTTGAGCAAAGCTAACCTGAAGCGAAGAAGTTCAATAAAGACTAAAAGGGGAAAAGGGCAACTTTAGTACCACTTGTGTTCTTGTTTCGAGACTTGTTATGCTGTTTGAGCAGGAAGGCTACAGGTTAACGTAGGCACTGGAGATATGTATGCATGTATCAGGATAAGGCAGCAGAGTCAGCTCTGAAATGTCCCTTTATTGTGCTGGCTTAATTCTTTTCTTTCGCCTGTGATAAAAGCTCCCTCGTATAGTCTTCTTTCGTCCCTTTTATCTGTGTGCGAGAATCCATGAAATAACTGTGAAGACGAAACATTTAGCCAACTATACACAAGAGTACAAAGAGTTGTATGTTTGTTTTCTCATTTCTGTGCTGATTATTTGATTCATTTCCGATCCCTGGATCAACTTGAGGAGTTTGACGTTGGAGTAATAGTCATATAGATCAATCAGTCTAAAGACAAGGCAATCAGTGTTCAGAGTTGAATATAGATCAAGAAAGCAGGGTGTTAAGTGTTAACGGAGCATTTTCTAGGTTTTGGACATTCCAACGTGCAATGCTTTCCGAACTGAACAAAGGAACGTCACACATTCTCGTGTCCAAAAACCTGATCTGAAGTATGGTTCAGGCCCATGTTCGGGTTTCAGTTCCACTTTGTCCAACGCAAACACAAATAAGCGAATAACCGTCGTATCAACATTTTAGATTGGTTCAGCCTGATTTGGTTGAGGTTGAACGTCGTTGTTCGGATCTATGATCTGTGCGACTCTGGCTACGGAATACCTGCAAAATAAATAATGGCGTGCCGGGAGTTGATCCCCGAGAGGCCTCTCCGACACTCAAGTTAGTCTTTTTGTGAAAGTTTCGGTTATAACAAGTAGGAAAATTAGGGTTGTGATATCGTACCGGTATTAGAGAGGAATAGTACCTTATATACTTGAGGTTACTGCTAGGTTTAGGTCTTTACGTGAGTCTTTACGTTTGCATGGGAGATTA
>JANZXV010000210.1:20009969-20021594 GCA_027576455.1 Erythroxylum roigii | reverse complement strand
CGGGAAAGTCCCGGTAACAAAAATTTTTGTTTTCCGCACCTGGTACATGTGATGTACCTCCCGGGATTTTCCTACAGGTATTACCCATTTTTCTTCTTAACAACCTTATTTTAATTTACTAGATCCAAATATATTATATTGCATTTTGTATAAATATCTACGAAGGGTTTTGTATCTTTAATAGGTTTGTCATCAACATTCTGAAAGTCATGTCAGAAATTTGCCACCACTTAACGAAATAAAGCTTCCAAATTTTTTTAATTTATTTGCATTTTCTATATTGCTGTTCCATTAGTTCCAATTACTGTTTTCATCAAATATCGTAATTTTGCTAATTATTAATTATCTAGCCTTTAAGTTATATGCTTTATAATTTTTTTTCTCGTGATGTTCTACCCTTTCATAGTGTTATACCTTTTCAACTCTCCATTCTCAATTTTCATATCTAACTTGCTTCTCTTTGCATCTAGAATATTTGGATAACAAATGCACCAAAAAACTATAAAGTCTTCAATTGAGACTTTACTATTAAACCAAGCTTAGTGTATTTTCTTTTCTCCTAAAACTTTGGTTAGTAACAAATTTAACAAATAAATTGAGGCGTTCATCACCTTAGCCTCAAAACACTTGAGAATGTTCTTCTCGAATATCATGCACTTGGCTTTTTCTATTGCTGCCCTATTCTTTCTCTTACTAACCCTATTCTACTAAGGATTGTATGGAGTATTGAGATATTTTTAATTCCTTCTCTTATCCTTTGATCCAACTCTTGAAGTTAAGACCTATGTTAGAACCTACGGTGAATTGTAGGGTGGGAAATGGAGAAAAGACACACTTATGGTTTGATAATTGAATTGGTAAACCAGTCCCCTATAATTAGATATCCCCAAGCTCTTCAAATATGGAGTGGATTTCTTATCAATACAAAGGTAAACTCTATCTTTCTAAGGGGACAATGGAACATTCCAGCTGAATTGCAGTATCTCACTCCAAATTATCAACTTGATCTAGAGAAGGTTATATTCCAATGTCTCAAGATGCTTCCAAAGACCTTCAACATTGCTAGAATCAGAAAGTGGAAAAATTAGAACAGCCCTAGATAGATTTGGTCTTCTATCATTTGGCATAAAACTCTCAGGCCTAGTCACTCTATCCTTCTGTGGCTCACTGTGCTTAACAAGTTAAGCACAATGGACAAAATGCATTTCATTAATTCAAATACTAGTTGTATACTATGTGAGATGGAGGAGGATTCTAGGAATCATCTATTCTTTCTCTATTCCTATTCCCAGTTTATATGGGAGAAGATACAAGGATTATGTCTTATTTCTAATGTAGGTTCAACGTTCACAGAAGCATTAGAATGGTTCTTGAAGCTGAATTTGAGTTCTAGGCAAAATGTACACTTCTATATTATATTTTTCTCCTTCTCCATTAAAGAGATATGGAAAGAGAAGAACTTCAGAAGATTCCAAAACAAAGCAAGAACAAGAAAGGAGGTTCTCTATACATTATCAACAACAATCAGATAGTTTCTCATGTATGCTACCACATCAAAAATAGTAAACCTTAGTCTAGCATCTTCATGGAGAATTAGTTAACAATTACTCAGAAAGGGACTAAAATAATGAAAGTTTGTAAACTGGAATGAAAATACCTAGTAAGTCGTTCCCTTCTCCTTTTAAGCCGACTGTGGTTCCTGAAAGCTACGAACAGAACTCCGCCCCAAAACATCGATGATGACCTTTAGGTGAACTATTCCAAAGCAGATTCTCTATTGGACTTATTAACGACGACAATCACCCAACCCTAATTTGGTAGGGTTGGGCGAGGGAAGTGAAGAAGCGCTTTGAGAAATTTTCATTTCTACCTAATGAGATGTGTTTGTGTTTTATCTGTTAGCGTGAAATGTTGGTTCGTTGTCGTTTTGCTAGTCTACAAAGTTACCAAATCGTTGTTGTTTTGTTGTAATAGCTAGCTTTGTCTCTTGTGAGGGCATTATTTTAAATTTATTACAATTCTTTAAATTTTCAAAAAAAATCTTAAATTCCTTAAGAAACAAACTTAGCACAATTATCTATTGTAAAATTCTTGATTGAATAGTCAAACTACTATCCTACCAAGGTTTTAAACTTCTTTAATCTAACAGAGTTTCTAACTTCTAAATTAAAAGAAAAACCAATAATATTTTGTAAGATCAACATACTACTAATTTTAATCATCTTTGTTTTTTATTTTATCCTTTTGTTTAATTTTTTGTAATAATTAATTTTCAACTAATTAGTTTTAATTTTGTTATAGAATAATTTTTCTTTTAGGCATCAATTTTATATTTTAGGAAAGTCTGGGTAAATTAAAAGTCAAAATGAGGTTGGGAGTTAGAGTTTGGAATTGTTGGATTGCAAATGAAAAGAAATTGAATGAAGGTTAAATGAAAATTAAAGGACTGAAGTATATATAACGGAAGTTAGAGGGCTATTATTGGGAAAATTGAAACAGAACTGGTAATGCATAAAACAACAATCAGGATGAAGGAAAGCATAAAAACTACCAAGGGTAAGGCATTATACGATGTGGTTCAGCCTAATTTTGCTGGGGTTGAACGTCGTTGTTCGGATCCATGATCTATGCGACTCTGGCTACGGAATACCTGCAAAACAAATAATGGTGTGCCGGGAGTTGATCCCCAGGAGGCTCCTCCGATGCTCAATTCAATCTTTCTGTGAAGGTTTCGGTTGTAACAAGTAGGAAAATTAGGGTTGTGATGTCGTACCTGTATTAGGGAGGAATAGTACCTTATATACCTGGAGTTACTGCTAGGTTTAAGTCTTTACGTGAGTCTTTATGTTTGCATGGGAGATTATCTCCTGCGACCGGGCCGTCGACATCTGGGTCCAGAATTGGGCCTCGTATGACCGGCCCAACCGACCCAACCACAGATCATGTTCTTAGAAAAGCTATTTAGAATAAAAGATTGATGGTCTTATAAACAATTGAGTCAAATGTGGTAAAGTATTTACTATTAGCAATTTAGCACGCATGGCCTTTCCCTTCTTAGACCTTATCCCACTGGCATCTCTAGAATTGCTGCATACATACTGTAATCTATATCGGATTCTTCTAAACTCATTTCACGAGTCAGGTAGCCTTGGAGCCAAGTTTTTCCGATCACCGGGACCATTATATGTTGGGTTCTTCTAAACCTACCTCGTCCTAGCAGGGTCTACCCAGAGGGACGGTATCTTTTGTCTATTTTACCCTATCCCTATTCTGTCCCATAAATTTCAGCCATCTATTTATGTGGATCCTACTCTTGCCTAGACTAGAATGCCAACTGGGTAAGACTCATTTTCTGAGCTTAATCTGTGGTTTAACGTTGTAAGTGTTTAAGGACAGCCTACACCTGTATTAATCGAACTAATATATTTGAATTTAAAAATGGATTAATTTAATTTAAATATGTCACTCATTAATTATTTTAAATTAATTAATAGTCATATAAATGCTTTATTTATAAAATCCTATTAAATTTTTTTAATTTTTTTGAGTTAAATATTAATCAGGACGTCATTGCGATACGCTCTTCACCTCACAAACTTTTAAGAAACGAGTATTGCAGTGTAACGCATTTCCCTTCTCCTACTCTTCAGGATCGTAGAGACTTTCCACCTTTGGAATGTTTCTCTGCTTTCTTGTCCTGTCAACTAGATCTCTCTCTCTCTCTCTCTTTCTTTCTCTTCCATTCTCAATCTACCTCACCTCCACAATCACTTCCCCAAACTTCTCCGCCAATTCATCTTATCATCCCACAAGCACACAAAAAGCAAAAAACAAACAAATCCCTGGCGCAATTAAGCAAAACAAATGGCTCCTTCCAGGTCCCGTAATAGTAAGAGAGGCTCGTCCTCCTCCTCCTACACTTCAACTATAACCACCGTTGCTTTCATCGCATTATGCGTTGTGGGTGTGTGGATGCTCACCTCTAACTCGAATGTGCCCCCGCAAACCACCAACCGCGTGTCCAAAGACTCCACCTTTACTACCGGCTCTGGCGTTGACACTGACGCCTCATCTTCCATTAAGAATAATGATATCTCTGGCAATAACTTTGAGACTGAGGTTTCCTCCTCTAATGAGCCCGAGAAAACAGATTCTGTTGTCACTAATAACGTGGAGACTGAGGTTTCCTCCTCTAACGAGCCTGAGAAAACAGATTCTGTTGTCACTAGCAACGTTGAGACTCAGGTTTCCTCCTCTAACGAGCCTGAGAAAACAGATTCTGTTGTCACTAGCAACGTTGAGAATGAGGTTTCCTCCTCCGTTGAGCCTGAGAAAACAGACTCTTTATTCAATAACAACGTTGAGACTGAGATTTCCTCCTCCAGTGAGCCTGAAAAGACAGACGCTGTTGTCACCAACAACGTTGAGACTGATGTCTCATCAACCACTGACTCGCATAAAACAAACTCTTCAAACAAAACTGATCAATCTGTTTTCGAAGACAATCCTGGTGATCTTCCCCCTGACGCCATTAAATCTGATGAGCCGAAGACCAATAACGAGAATGAGAAAGACAAACAAGACTCGGGGATTGATAGCAAGACGGTTGAAGAGGATAAACAGAAAGAGAAACATAATCAAATGACTCAGAACCAACAGGCTGATCAAGCAAGCTCAGATGCAAAGCAGCAGAAAGAAAACGAGAAGAATTCGAATAATGAGAATGTAGATCAAACATCTGAAAGTGCTCAACAAGGTAATGCGGAAGAGGAAAAACAGACGGTTGATAGTGGCAAAAATTCACAGGATTCGGGGAGTCAAGTGGACAATGGAGATCAAGAGCAACAAGAAACACAACAAAATGCGAAATCATATGAAGAACAACAGCATGAGCAACGACGCGAAGATGCTGGAATACTGACCGTTTCACAGGACTCTCAGAATGATGTATCAGAAGACGATCAAAAACAAAGAATGGCGCAACAACAGAAACAGCAGGAACAGAAGCAAGTAGCCTCTCAGAATCAGGAGACCCAGCAACAAGAGGGAAAACAAGCTCATTCGGACATAACAAACTCTGGAACTCAACAGAATCAGGTATCTGAAAAAACAATAGACAGTGCTGACAACCAGGTTGATAATCAGGCGACCAAGCAAGAAGCTGCAGTCAAAGACACAACATCAGGTACTAAGGCTACGGAATCAAACGTAGGGGAGACATCATTTCCAAGCAATGGCGCATCAGGAATACCAAAAGAGTCAAAGGAGTCTAAGAAGTCCTGGTCTACTCAGGCGTCCGAATCAGAGAACGAGAAAGAGAGACGAAAGGAGGAATCGGACAGTAAAGCAAGCATCTATGGCTATAAATGGCACCTCTGCAATGTGACTGCAGGTCCGGATTATATACCTTGTTTAGACAACGAGAGGGCGTTAAAACAGTTAAGAAGTACCAAGCACTTTGAACATAGAGAAAGGCATTGCCCTGAGGAAGGGCCTACTTGCTTGGTCCCTGTCCCTAAAGGGTACAAAAGGCCAATCACATGGCCTAAAAGCATAGAGAAGGTATGAACGGTTCTCTCAAGTTTTATTAGTGTTTTCGCTTTTGCAGTAGTTACAGAGACTTTTTTTTTATTTAAAAAAAGGTAATTACAGCGACTCTTTTAATATGGTAACAGATATGGTATCATAATGTACCTCACACCCTACTGGCGGAGGTGAAGGGACATCAAAATTGGGTAAAGGTGACCGGTGAATTCTTGACTTTTCCCGGCGGTGGGACTCAGTTCATACATGGAGCTCTTCACTACATTGATTTTGTTGAACAGGTGCCATTAACTTTTGACGGGCTCAGATCCTAGATTGCATCTTCTCCTCTAATTAGTCGTTTGCCTTCAAATTCATCTTAGGCAATTCTAATACGTGTTAATGGGTGCAGGCAGTGCCCAATATTCAATGGGGCAAGCACACGAGAGTAATTTTGGATGTTGGGTGCGGGGTTGCAAGCTTCGGTGGCTATCTTTTTGAAAAGGACGTCCTAACAATGTCTTTTGCACCTAAAGATGAACATGAAGCTCAAGTTCAGTTTGCCCTTGAACGAGGAATACCAGCAATATCTGCTGTTATGGGTTCTCAGCGCCTGCCATTCCCAAGCAGGGTCTTCGATCTTATACACTGTGCACGTTGTAGAGTGCCTTGGCACGCTGAAGGTCATAATTGTTCCTTGTTATTTCAAGTCAAGCTTTTAGTGCAATTGGATTTTTATGATACCAATAGAGTGAATATTCAATGAGTTGCCTGCAATTTCATCTTGCGTATCAATTTTATATGCTGATGAATGACAAGGATCGTTCTATGCTTCAGGCGGTCTTCTGCTTCTGGAATTGAATCGTGTTCTACGACCTGGAGGATATTTTGTCTGGTCAGCAACTCCTGTGTACCAGAAGCTTAAAGAAGATGTAGAGATATGGCAAGGTAGGGTTGTATGATACCGTCTACTTGTTAAATTCATCAAACTGACTCGTTTTGATTTTCATAGCAATGTCTGCATTGACTGTCTCCATGTGTTGGGAGCTTGTGACAATCAAGAAAGACAAAATCAACTCAATAGGCGCCGCAATATACAGAAAACCTTTGACAAATGACTGTTACGATCAAAGAAAGAAGAATACCCCTCCCATGTGCAAGAGTGAGGATGATCCAGATGCTGCCTGGTACGCTTTCTCACTTAGTCATCTACATGATAGCAACAGCTGGGAATGACAGCAACATTTGATTAAAACATCTATTGCACGTTGAATTGATAAATACCAGTATCATGGAAGCTTTGTACTTTCAGGTATGTACCTCTCCAGGCTTGCATGCATCGGGTGCCAGTTGAAGAGACAGTGAGAGGTTCTCACTGGCCTGTGGAATGGCCTAGTAGATTGCAGAGTCCTCCGTACTGGCTAAACAGCTCACAGATGGGCATCTATGGCAAGCCAGCCCATGAAGATTTTTCCAGAGATTATGAACACTGGAAACAAGTTGTAGGCAACTCATACATGAAAGGATTAGGCATCAGTTGGTCTAAAGTCAGAAATGTTATGGACATGAGAGCTGTTTATGGAGGGTAAGAATGTTGCTCATCCTATCTTTCCTGTTAACATCTAGTTCTTAGGATCAGAATTTTTTTTTCCTTCAATCCAGGTTCGCAGCAGCTCTAAAGGACCTTCAGGTGTGGGTCATAAACGTAGTAAACGTGGACTCTCCAGATACTCTTCCCATAATATATGAGCGAGGCCTTTTTGGTATATACCATGATTGGTGTGAATCCTTCAGCACTTACCCTCGAACTTATGACCTCCTACATGCAGACCATCTCTTCTCAAAGCTGAAAAAGAGGTCAATAACATTGATCAATGCTCTTTATTCTTTTGCCTCTCTAGTCCGATGAACAAATTGTATTCTCGTCCTTGTAGGTGTAAGCTTGCTCCTGTCCTAGCTGAAGTGGATAGGATAGTAAGACCTGGAGGTAAGCTGATTGTTCGGGACAAGTCGAGCACAATAGGAGAAGTTGAGAACTTGTTGAAGTCATTGCGATGGGAGGTTCATCTTACCTTTTCAAAGGACCAAGAAGGTATGCTCAGCGCTCAAAAAGGTGATTGGCGACCACAAACATTTGCAGTCTCACCCTGATAAAAGTAAAAAACGGATTCGGCTCAATTAGGCTTTGGATAACTAGCGACATTAGTAAACAATTATTTGGGCCTCTGCAATATCGCGCTCCTCTGAAATGTATAATCTACAGCTAGCTTACTTTTTTGTTGTGCCCTGATGTTAAAACTCTTAGAAATATTGTCAGCAAATAGAAATATAACTGCCCAACTGATGGGAATCTTTATGCCAATAACATGAAGTTTCTTCATGTCTTTCACGTTACCTCCATCTAAAAAGCATGAAAATGAAAATTGATCAAGTTCAGTAACTTACTACTTGCATCAGCGGGGAACTAACATTTCAAATGGTGGGATATATGACAGGAAAGTAGACCTGGCAAGAACCTGAAACTAACTCAGAACGTAACACTTTTAACTACATGTATGCAGATTACATTAAATTTTTGAGTGATAAAGTCCTCAATTGTAGTTAACATTAAAAGGGCCAAATTCAAGAAATGCAGCAATTGATAGAAAACGGTTTTGATTTCCTTGCAGAAATTATGATATGATTTGAACATTTACCAAATTTATCACGAAATCAGAGTACTTGATGAAAGATCAAAGGTATAGAATGTAATATACCCCACAACTCATAGAGATTCTGTTTGCATTGCAGGAAGAATCTATTCCACAAGAACCCCTATCATTTGCTTTCACTGCTAGAAAAAGGTAATATTTCCAAGATATTATCAAAAGCTAAAGTGATGATCTAAAATATACCCTATCCTCAGAAAAAAAAAGGTATCTAGTAGCATAAGAAACTGATGAAACGCTAATTTTACTCTGTTCCCCATTTAGTCATCAAACAGTATCCAGAAGTGTTTGCAGTTGTCCACTGTCGACAGAATTTTTGAGATCTGAAAAACAGAAGCAGCAACATCATGCTTACAGACAAATCAAACATGATAGGAGAAAAATCAAAACCATGAGAATATGGCAAAACATAGAGAAACAAAGGGCTTAGACATGGAGCAGACTAACCATCCGAGCCACCAATATGCTTGCCATTAACAAATATTTGTGGGACTGTGCTTCGGCCGACAAGATCAAGCAGAACATATTGAATTTGAGAACCATCATCTGCAAGCATTCATGCATAAAATGAAAATCTAAACAACTAATCCAGATATATCAAAATGTAGCAGTCACCAAAAACACAAGAATTAAGCTGAAAGATACCTCGAAGATCAACCTCAACGACAAAAGGCTCTTCCTTTAATTCACTAAATATGCGCTTGGCGCGAAAGCAGTACCTGCAATGAAAAGCAACACAAAACCACATCAGGTTTGCGATGTTACACTCTTGCACAGGCCTAATCAATTCCAAGCAGAACAATTGAACAAATTGACTACAAGAACTGTTACGTCTCTAGTAAATTCAGGAACTAAAATCTAAAAACAAGTAGAATACACATCCACCATCAAATTCAATTTCCACAGAAAATGGTCATCAGGGCATTAATTTGATCGCATTCTCTATCAACTTCCATACAAGATCAGAAGATCACACAGAAACAGAGTCCATAAATAACGAAAGGGAAAAAGCTAAACAGAAGCAACGAAAGAGAGAGAAGGGTTACGGGCAATAGGATTTGGAGAAGATGACGATCTTGTGAGAGTAGATAGTGTTGTGAACAAAAGCTGAAGCTGAATTCGTTGCTTTGCTTCCATTCACAAACAACAAGAACAATAACATCAACATCAACATCAACATCAACAACGAAAACGAGCCGACCCCTTTTCGATTATAAACAACGTGCTTCTTCATCTTCGTTATTCAGTCCCGAAATCCAACCAATTCTCCGTTATTGTTCCCAACTCGGAATTTTTGTCAGGTTTGACCGTGTATTGGATCAGGTAGAAGACAGGCGCCTTTTATGAAACTTTTGTAGTTTCAGGTTTAGTAGGCCCCGGCCCAAGAAGAGTAGTAGTTCGTTTGTTACTGGTTTACTGGAAATTAAAGTAGGTGTCACTTTGTCAACACCCTGCAATCTGTGACGACAAAACCCTGCAAATGTTTACAAGTTAAGACTATGCTCTAGTAGTAGTCATATGGTATATTAATCAAATTCCTACTACTATGATCAAGCAGTCCAATTAGTTTTTATGGGAGTTTAGTCTGATTTTGGTTTATCAACTTACTTTCCACCTGCGTACGGAGCAACTTCATCATGGGAGTTTGGTCTGATTTGGGGTACCTCGCCTTGCAGGGAACAGATCACCTGTTCCATAATTGTTGTGCCAGTGCTGTTCCATTGCATCTGGTCCATACATTTATATGAGACCCACAAAAACATGTGGACCAGATGTAATGGAACAGCATTGGCACAGTAATTATGAAACAGGTGATTTCATTCCCGCCTTGCAATCCTATAATCAACTTCATAATGGCTTGTAAAATACAAACTATCATACTCTATTATCATCTAAGTTGTACTATGTTAAACAAAAAGATGTACCTTTGAGCATGTTCTTATATTTAACTAAATGATAGGCCTTTGTGAATATTCTTGAAAGCATCATTTTCTTTATTATCTTTGAAATAATCATGCTATTTGGTTGGGTCGACTGTGCTAGGCCCAGATCCATTCACACCTGTTTATGGCCCGTTCGACCCACCAGTTGCTAGACTCCCATGCAAACACAATGATCTACGTAAACCTAGCATCCACAACATATATAAGGTACTATTCCCACCGAATTGAGGTATGAGACTGTAACCCTAGCTGTTATTTGATATTCCCAGCCACCTAAACCTCGAAAGGCACTGACTCGAGTGTCAGAGGGGCCTTCCGAGAACCAACCCCAGCGTGCCTTCATCTGTTTTGCAGGTATCACATAGTTAGAATTGAGCAGGTCATGGATCAAAACGACGATAATCCGGTCCAGCAGAATCCGGCTGAACCATTTGGCACCCACCGTGGGGCCCGACGTCAGGGCACCACGTCCAGAACTACACAGATCAGTCAGGCGGCAGCGGCCAACCCTGATATTGCCGCCGTTACGGCACTTGCGTTGCAGCGGATGATTTCGCCTCTGCCGTTGCCTGATGCTCCTCCTTCGGCACCTCTCGGCTCTCGCACACAATCTTCACACCCAAACGATCGTCCGCAGCCTCAAAACTTAGACCGAGAAGAGCAGAGCGTGGCCTTGGAGGATAACGCTGCGGCCAATTCTCATCTCCACTCTCAGCATCCCCCGGATGCTAACCCTCCTGCACCGCAGCAAACCCCTCTCACCCAACGGCAGATAGAGGAAGCGGCCGAGCTAGTGATCCATCAGATTCTTCAGTCCCACTTGGGACAGCAGCAAACCTCCGCTCAGCAGCAGGGCGCGATGGCCGATCGTCATCCCTACGACACCCTAGGAAAACTCGCGGACGATAGGATCAATCTAATTCGGAATCCTTATGAGGGCCGGACGCCTGTACAATACAGTTCCCCCTCATTCCAGAGATCCTGGACAGTCTCCCACCGGTCGGTACCAAAATACCGATGCCTGAAATGTATACTGGAAAGACCGACCCCCTGGATTACCTACAACACTTCCAGTCGATGATGAACCTGCACTGCGTCCTAGATGCCATTCAATGTAAGGCATTCTGTACTGCTTTTCAAGAAGGAGCTCGACGATGGTTCAATAGCTTACCACCGGGCTGCATCACTTGCTTCGAGGACTTTAAGCGTTTGTTCCTCAACCAGTTCGCAACAAGTAAACGACCGCAGAAGACTGCTTTGGAGGTGATGCAGTTGACCCAGGGAAAGGATGAAAGTCTGCGGGATTTCATCACCCGGTTTAATAATGAAGCTGTGGAAGTTCCCGACCTTACCTGTTCGTCTATGTTGGCAGCGCTCATGAGCAACACAAGGGACGAAGAATTCAAAAAATCGTTGGCCCTGGAGCAGCCCCGCACAATTCAGGAGATAAG
>JANZXV010000210.1:19979370-19994205 GCA_027576455.1 Erythroxylum roigii | reverse complement strand
TAAAAAGTTATCAATTTCGTATTACTGCTTTATGATTGTGATGCCATGATGAGTTTAGTGGTGGTTGTCAGTAGTGGTCTCTTATCGTAGGGTATTTACCGGAATGACCTACGGGTGTTCCGGTGGGTACTCTATGGTAAGGAGGCGCTACATTACTGGCACTTATAACTAGCAAAAGTTGGAACTAATAATAGATAGATATGAGGAATGCATTTCTACTGGGCAAATTAGATAGGTATACTGGGCAAATTAGATACGGACCGTCGGCAAATGACATTCGTTACCGTCAACGGTTCGGTCGGCATTCAATCTTCAATTCGCCGACGGACCGTCGGCAAATTAAAGTCATTGCCACTGACGGTTCGGTCGGCAAACAACTTCGACTTTACCGACGCTTCGGTCGGAAATATTTACCGACCGCACTCTAAAGAGTTGGTAAAATTTAGCGACTGTGATATCGCCGACCAACGTCTCGGTCGCCCTGTTCGGTCGGCAAATTATTTTACCAACCAAATTTTAGCCAATTTGGTCGGTAATATCGGTTGGTGTTTGCCCTTTTTCTTGTAGTGTTATGCACGCTCCTACGGACAGAAACTGGCAGCCCAAGGATGGTAATGCCTAGTGTGATACCAAGCTCTTCACTAGTGCTGATAGGTATCATCCTTGCTTGGCTGGCAACAGCAGGTAACTGACTAAAAAGGCTACCACGAGGATGATGAAGCCACTCCACTCTGGACCTGAAACAATTAGAGAAAATAAACCAGAAAAACACAATTTACCTACACGCGATGTTTGAGCAAAGCTGCTCCATTACTTGGAATATCACTTTAACATTGAAGCTCTCCATGTCCATTGCTTTGTCTTGGAAGGTTCTAAGGTTTCTCTCAGACCAAAGATTATAAACAACCACAATTAGCAAGATAAGAAAGATGTGAAGGTCAAAATTACTAGGCCTCGAGGTTTGGTTGAACCAAGTTTGAAGTGAGTGAAGGTTTAAAAGGTAGGGTATGTTTAGCTGAAAATGATTAAGGTAGTGGAGCCAAACTGATTTTGAAAATGGACATTCAAAGAAAAGATGTCTGAGAGATTCATTGTCCAAAGAGCAAAGTGAACAGTGATTTGGGACAAAAGTGTAAAGGAGGAAGTCTCTTGTTTGTAGCTTATTTTGGAAAGCTAACCACAAGATAAAGGCATGTCTGGGGTTTGCACCTGGATACCACACCAAATAATTCCAAGGAACTCGCGGAGAGGGAGGTCTCAACAAGGAGTATATTGAAGCGTTTGTGTAGATTTTAGTGGAGCCGACAATCCATTCTAGTCTATCCTGTTGAGAAGCGTCACATTCATAGGTTACTTGTCTTGGATATTACCTATCCTGATTGTCAAGACAATATTATAAGTTAAAAGTTAAATTTTGAGCATTTAATAATGATATTGATATAATATAGTAATCCAAAATGTTTAGAACTTATTGAATATAAGTTAAAAACGTTACGTCTTTTTATAATGTGAGAATGCACATATTTTTTTTAAGTACATATAAAGTAAACTTTTATGCATATAAAAATTTATAAGTCACGTAATTTAAGTAAATTAATAATTTAAAATCAAGTAATGAATTGAATTCAACTAATTTTTATAAATTTTAACCTATCTTTAATTTCAATCAATCATTTTTAAAACATTTTAAAAGAATTATAGTCTTTTATCAAGAGTTCGCCTTAAATTGAGAGGTTTGTGAGTAACTTCTTCCACCAATCAAATCATGTCCTCAAAAGTACCAATTAAACCATCTCCTTTAGAAAAAAGGCTAAAGTTTTATCCATACCTTTATTAAAAAATAAATCTCAAATAGAAACAGCCATTGTGTACTGCTCTTTGATGAAGATGCTTGCCTACCATAGCTAGGCATTCTTAATTGTCAACTTTCGTGCAACAGAGTGTCGGGACAAGGTCTAAGCTAATCGAAAATTTTGACCACTTCAAAAGAGAAGGGTTGTTTAAAACTCGTCATCATAAACAGATCCGACAGACAAAGATTGAGTAATTTTCAGTTTTTTATGCTAGTTTTCTTCTTGGCTAAATGAAATTGAACTACGAGTGCTTAGATGTAATGTGTGTCTAATTTAGCTATTTTTATGGCACATATATATATATTTATAGAGAGAGAGAGAAGCTTGGAAAGGTCATGAAAAAGCTTGACATGAGCTCGGAACTAAAACCATGCTAGAGCAGCTTTTGAAAGAAAGATCATTATAAGCTGTCGAGGCCATCTAGGCCTCTCTACAAATGTTTGACAAGGAGAGACAGAGATGGGACAGAACCCAAGCTTCCAACAACGTTAATATCTTCGAACTTTCATGTCATTTTGAAAAGTAACTTGCACGCACACACCAGTCTAATCTGTAGCTACTAAACACCCTACAATCAGTAGCCTCTTACTTAATTTGCTAGTCTGTATAGTTTGTGTCCAAACGTTCTCTTCTATGTCCAACTATAATTATGGCTAGGAATCACCCTAAATGCCTACTTAAGGTATAACTCGTCAGGAAACTCTCGACTCTCGAATTGCAAGCGCCATTTCCACCCTAAAACTCCCAACTTCCTTTGGAAGTACTCTTCTTGCTGTTCTTAGCTTACGGACTCATGGCTAAGAACAGACATGTAGTTACAATAAAAAGTAGTGGACCTGATCAAGTATCACTAAATTGGTATCTCTACCTAATCAAAAGTTATCAAGTATTGTGGGACCATGCTACATCGATCTTGTTGAGCTCTTTCTTTAATAATGTAATGGCACGTGACAATCCAAACTGTTTAAACTAGGAAATGTTTTTGGCATGTTAAAAAAAAAAAGTTGAAGATCAACCAAAAGGTCCAAAACTATACATTAAAGTTTAGCATAGTTGTATATTTCTATGGATGCAAACATCATTTACTATTGAGATACTCTCACCTTAATTATATACCTATCTGAGGACATGTTCTTCATCAATAAGGAGTTAAACTGCTTGACATGAGGGCAGATTTATTTATAATAAGGATCATTGAAAAAGACAAACATTATCTTACAAAATCTGAAATCCATAACTCAATTATTGATAAACAATAATCTGAAATCCATAACTCAATTACAACCTGAGATGCAGTTTACTTGACTTGTGTTTGGTAGACCATATCAGCTAATCTTGTTGTTGCTTGAAATTGGCACATCCTGATTTTATTGTTTCTTCTAAATTTTCTTATAGGAAACTCTTGTCCAGCTGATCAAACAATTAAGACGAAGAAACCACCAACTCAATCTCCATTTCTGCAATTTTAAGGAGGTCTAATCTTCCAAACAAAACTGGTAACAAATTGAACATATTCATCAGAAAACACTAATAATGGATAAAGCATCATTGGCTAGACATTTTCTCACTGAAAAGTTTTCAAGTATAGCTCTAGTAGTGAAAGGCCAAATCGCCGCAGTTAATTGCTTCCATGTCCTGTCATGGTTGTCAAAGCTCTTCTCAAGACCACACATTACACAACTATATGTCCTACACACACAATCCAATGTCAAAGACTTAGCCATGCACCAAAGTTGGTTACACTTCAATCTACTTTCTGATCTCGCTTTCCCGTTTTAGAAACCACTCTCTGAACTTACTTTCTTTTTCCATCTCTCCTCTCTTCAAGAAACCTATGCGCCGAACTCAAAACTTCCTTAGCTTATAACATCTCGCATATTCCTTAAATCCTGTTTGGTGAACGAGAAAGAAAATATGGGTCGTGGAAAGATCGAGATCAAGAGGATTGAGAACGACACTAACCGGCAGGTCACCTACTCCAAGCGACGAAATGGCATCTTCAAGAAAGCTCAAGAACTCACCGTGCTTTGTGATGCTAAAGTCTCTCTCATCATGTTCTCTAGCACAGGAAAGCTTCACGAGTTCATTAGCCCCTCCACAACGTATGTACTCCTACGAATACCTAGACTTTTTTCTCATCCTTCTTATTTTAACTCATCTTTGGATGCAAATCCTCCAAAACCCTAGTACAAAGCCTACGCAACTATCAACTGTAACTGGGTTTTGGGTTCTGTTGTTGATCAGAACAAAGAAGACCTTCGATCTATATCAGCAGGCTATGGGGATAGATCTGTGGAGCACACACTACGAGGTAAGCTATTCCTTTCATTCTTCAGAGTTCTTTCCATCTCCGGGATTTTCATCATTATTCTTAGTTTTTTTTTCCCCTCAGAAAATGCAAGAAACCCTGAGGAAACTGAAAGACATCAACAATAAGTTGAGAAGGGAAATCAGGTCAAAGAAAAGTTATCTTGATCGTATAAGTACAATTTCCTGAGGTTTATGAAATGGGGACTAAGAGTGCGCTTTCTCATACAGGCAAAGAATGGGAGACGATTTGGAGTACTTGAGCGTGGAAGAACTGCGCGGTCTTGAGCAAAAAATGACTTCCTCTGTGGAGATCGTACGTGAAAGGAAGGTTAGTGATTGTTTGTTCATGTATTTTTTGTAGATCTAAGGCCTCAGGGTTACACTACCCTGTAAATGATTACCATGCTATGTCAAAACTAGAGCTGGATGTGCTATCAGAACAATTTTTAAGATTCCAGGAACGATTTTTCTACTTATTTTTGAAACTTGGACCACTTTTCTGAACGCCATTAAACTCCACTCGTTAACTTTCACTGTTGTGGCATACATAGAATTCCGCGACATGAACCGAATTTCTTGCAACTTATGCCTTTTCCTTTTTAATCAGTGAAATAAAGACATAAGTAAGGAGGTTAATCAATTTCCACGAATCTACGTTTACACTTATTCTCCATACATTAATTTGATGATATTTTCAATGAGCATGTAACAAAGTTTCTCTTATTGATGAGAAAAGGGTAAGCAAGTCTAGGCAGTGTTCATTTATATATATATCCACTACCTTCATAAGAAATATGGTTGTGATATATGTGGAAAAGGATTGGCAGGACATTATGTTATACCTAAGTTTAACTAAACTAAGACTTCACGATTTCTTTGATTATCCACAGTACCATGTGATCAAAACACAGACAGATACTTGTAAGAAGAAGGTCAGTAAATTTCGAAGGCTCTTTTACAATGTTTATGATTTTAAATCAAACTCCGGTTTTTCAATCTTAATTAACTGTCGCTTGGATTTTTTTTTTCCCTTCAAATTCACATTGCAGGTTAAAAATTTGGAGCAAGTGCATGGAAACCTCCTACTTCATTTCGTAAGGACATGAATTAATTTCCTTCCCTTTATTTTCGTTGATTTCAATCAAATACGAGATCTGAAAGTTAATGTCTTATTGAATCGAGATAGAAGGGTCAATCAATCAATTCTGGACTATGTTTAGAATTTTGACTCGGTCAATCTTCAATACCATGTCAACAACTAATAATTTCTTTAACTAACCACAATTATAATCGGTCGGTTAGACTTATTATACGATGCCGAATCTTGAATTTCTCTCATGTTTGTCTATTTTGGAATTGAATTAGGAAGCGAAATGTGAGGATCCACAATATGGAATAGTGGACAATGAAGGGGAAGAGTCTGCTGTTGCACTGGCAAATGGAGCCTCCAACCTCTACGCATTGGGACTCCACCACCATGCCCATCACCCCAGCCTCCACCACGGAGGAGGTTTTGGCTCCCAACTCCGCCTTGCCTGAATAAAACTGGCTAATCAACCTCTACGATCTACATTAAAAAGCATCTAATCCAAGTTGTTATATGTGTGTTATATGTTCTGCTTTAACATATCTACATCCTTATCTAACTGATGAAATAAGAACTTTGCTCTTGCTTGGATTAATGGGTTTGTAATCCATGCATTTTAGGAGTGATGCACTATAAAAAGCTTATAATTAGCATGTGTGTGAAGGTGTCATTGTCTTATTTTCAATTGCTTGAGTTAATTTGGTATGTAATATTCTTAGTAAGCAAAATTGGTATGTAATATGTTCAATGGTATGGTATTGACAAGGTATATTTGGCAATTGAATAATTTCTGCTTTTAAAAGGATTGACTATGTTAGTTTATGCCTTTGCAGCCAATCAATTGGTTGCAATTTTAATGTACGACATTATTTAATTAATAAGGGCATTTCTATCTTTATGTATTATTTTAATTATATTTAATATTTTAATACTAAAGGTAAAATCTCTAGAATAATTATTGTGTCATTGAAATTATGATAAGATCATAATTATGATATTCAATTTACTTTTATGTATTATTCTCAAATATTTTTAGTTGTAATTTCATCAAGACAGGATATCGATGAAACAGTAAAACTAGCACATGTTATATTTTTTTCTTATGAAGAAACTTATTATTATTATAAATTAAAGTATGACAATACTTAAAACTAATATATAGATGCTTATTAAAGAATAAGTTCACTAAACTAACTCGATTATGAGGATCTCAAATAAAATATTACTTATATGTTTGTGGATTTCTTTATTATGATGGTTGATCCTTAGACTTGAGATTAATAAAGTATCTCATATGAGAATTATGTGTTTTAATGCTACTTATGAAGTGTCTTATTTATGATAATTTAGTCGGTATTATTTGGATACAGTATGAACCATAGAGAGATAGTTGATAGAAAGATAGTTGAGTAAGTCAATAAATGATTCGTCATTCTAAAGTAATTAGAGAAAATGTTCTCCTGTTCTCGATTAATAGTAATTTAAGAAATTCTCTTGCTAGTGTGAATTGACATTTGAAAAGGTGTTTTCAAATATTAATTATAAATTAATTACTAATTAGTAAGAAAAAAATGACTGAATTCAAAAGAGTAAACACTATATTCATACTCTATCTAATTAAAGCATTAGATGACGAAATGATTAAATTATACACCATAACTATGCATAGACATATTAAGTCAAACTACTTTGATATTCTTAATATGTGGGTGGTAATGATATATTGCTAGATATCAATTTTGATATATGATTATAAATTATTTAATTGAAGAATTAAAGCTAAATTAAAAGGAGTTTTAATTTATCTAATTATAATCATCGTTAATATATTAGGAACCTAATAGGTCACATATAAAGAGCAGTTTAAACAGAAAAATTAATTTCAATTAAGATGGACTTAATAAAATTTGAGAAATTTCAGAGATAAAAATGAGATATTTGATTTTATTAAAATTAAATTAATTATAATTAGGTTTCTATTTTAATTAGAATTGATGTATTTAATTTTAATAGAAATTAAAAACTCTGATGCTTTTCCTATAAATAGGAATAAGCATAAGGAGTTAGCACTCCTGTTAGTCCTCTCAAAAAGTTGAGTGGCTACTCTGTGGATACTGTTAGAAGTTTGGATGCGTGAACAACTTGTAGTTGATATTTCGAAAAAATTTCAAAAGGATTACGGCAGGAGTATCAGATCAGGTACGATTCCATATTTTATTATTCGAATTTAGTTTTTTCAAGTTATTCAATTATTAAGATCTAATTAGAAGCCGTAAAATTTTATTTTTCTACTGCACCTGTGATTCGACCAAGATTGGTTTCCTAACAGTGGTATCATAGCCTTCTTTAATTGTTTAACTTGAATTAAATGTTTGATTATTATTGATTTGATAAAAATTAAGGCTAAAAAATCTTGTTTGATCAAATTAAGGTTATGATTTAATTAAAGTCGAAATTGTTTTTTTGAAAAATTTATTCCACGTCTCCTTTGCTCAGTGTTCTTGCTTCTGGAAATTTGAAATATGAACTTGGCTTGTTTTTCTTATCTGCTTCTATATTGAATAGTTCTTTTGATGCCATGAACTTGACATGTTTTTCTTATTTGCTTCTATGTTGAATAGTTCTTTTGATGCCATGCCCTAGCTCTAAATTTGATTCTTTTATGCTTACTAGATGTGTTTTTGGAATATCACTAATGACTTGCACTGCTGCTTGTTAAGGTGCCCTCCGTCACTAAAGGTTCACCACTAGTGAAGGCTTGAACCAGTGGTGAATTGTTACTGGGGAAGCCTTAAACCAGTGGTGAATCACCACCGAGGAAGCCTTCAAATAATGGCTAATTGTCACCGGTGAAGCCTTAAGCTAGTGGCTAACTGCCACTGGTGATGGGTCATTTTTCACCCATAATAGAAGATGATTCAAGGGGATGGAGGACTCCAACATATGGTACGGTGAAGATTGGAAGCAGGAAGCTCAAGTGAGGGATAGAAGCAGGGGGAACATCCAGTGGTACTCAAAAACTAGAAAGCCTTATTTTTGGAAGAAACGATGGGGTGCGTGTCAGAAGAGACACTCGTCTACAATAGACGTTGTCGATGTGTTTGATGAGGCGTGTTCAAACGTCATACCTCAATTGCATGTACCTTATAGAAAGTGTTTTGGTGAATGCAATGCACGTATTAGATGGTCCCTACAATTTTTTATTATATGATTTTATATATTTTAAGCCTTTTTTAATTAAATTAATTTAATAAATATTAAATTGGTTTATATTCCAAGCCCAGTAGGAAATTATTTAATAATTTCTTGATTTAATAGTGAAGGTTATTATTTTGAATAAAATAGTGAGAGTAATCAAATATTCATTAAAGTCCTTTGTGTTTTTCGATTATCAAATCAGAAGATGAGTACCAGTTTGATGTTGAGGAGAATTATGGATGCTAATAAGCTAATTGGACTTAACTTCTCGAACTGGTTTTGCAACTTGAGAATTATTTTCAGGGAACAAAAGAAGTTATACACTCTTGATATTGTAGTTCCACCAAACATTACAATTTTTGTCACTAAAAGACAACAAATTGTCACAAAACACTTTTAACAATAGTAAAAAAAAGGCGCACAAAATGTTGTTGAATCCCGATAGCAAATAATTATCTATGACATTTTCACAAAATCATCGCTCAATATATTTTGCTACGATTACAGATCCATCGCAAAAAGGATTAGGCTAGCCGACAGAAAATTGTCGCAAATGACATATTATGACGTTTGTTTTGGTGGCTAAATGTAATTAACTTTGCGTCGTTACATATGTTAGTCGTGACGATGATGAACTAATTGGCATACGGTCATACGCAAGACCTTTGATGTATCCTGATCTTGTACCAAGGACGTTGATGCAAATGTCATCCATATTGGGCTCATTTTCGTCATACAATGATCTATTCAACTACTCCTACATCTTATCCTAAAATTTAAAACACAAAATCAAGATTGAATTCAGATATTATTAGTTAGTATTACATAAATAAATAAACTTTAAAATTAAACTTTTTATACTTACATAATTATTATACACTTCTTCAGACGTTCAACCTTCACCTTCCTTGTAGTGTGTCAGTTTGTGGAGTGTGATCCTATCACTCTTGTAACATACCACTCTTATAAAACATATACCTGACATGTCGAAGGATATTCAGAAACATACTCTATGAAAATGGCACGTTAAGACGGTTCAATCAATTCATTTTTACTTTTCAATCCATCGCACATAACATAAAACATTTCAATAATCATGTTGTTCCAATTTTATTCATAAACATATACAATCTCAAATGTTATTACATTTCCAAAATTCACATCTACAATATACAACAGTTGAAAGATACAATCCTTGATAAAACATAACTAAGACATTTGCAGGTACAACTGACTCCGACACTGACACATATCCAAATGCAGAAGCTACTTCAACTAGACTAGCTACGTCTCCTTTAAACCTGAAAAATCAACATTGCAATTTTGATAAGTTTGTGAACTAAGTGAGTGAACCATCATCGATGTGCTCAGTCAAACAGACATAAACATCATTCAGCATCAAATCCTATATATCATCTCGTTTAGAATTTAGTACCTGATCGCATTATTCATCATATTTCAACAAGCTCATTATGAATACAAACATTTCATATAATCATTTTAGGATAATCTAATTATTCATTTTATCAATAATCATTTTTCATGTTTTATACTTTCACAAATTCGGACTCTAAGGTCCTAAAAAATCAGGAAATAATACAAGGTTCCTACACAGGGGTCTATCATAGGCAGTATTAGGGAAATAAGCATAGCTCTAGCTCTAGTTACTATTTTGTCAAGCCACTTTCACAAAGGTCAAGTTAAGACCTATATCTATAACTTTCACTCTTTAAGTTTCTTCAAATTCTTGTTCTAAGATATGAAAGGCAGATCAAAAGAGAAAGATGAAATTAAAACTAGAATTTCAACTTACCTTGATAACTTCTTTCCTTCTCCTATTCTCTTCCCTTTTTTCTTTCCTTCTCTTCTCATTTTCATTTTTCTCTTTCTTCTAACCTTATGGCCAACCTCTACTCTCACTTTTATTGCCTTTTTCATCCATTTTTTCTAGAAAGTTCAAGAAGGTCAAACTAATCCATGTGTTACTATTCCATTAGTCCATATGTCACCCTTCTATGGGTACATATGTTATCGTTCTATTGGTCCATATACCCTATTCTATTGGTCCATGTGTCACCCTTCTATAGGTACATATGTTATCCTTTTATTCATCCATATATCACTATTCTATTGATCCTTGTGTCACTTACTTTAGGCTCCACATGTCACTCATTTAAGTCATATTTGATGGAGGCTTTATACCTGTCTACCTCATCAACCGATCTCCTTCCATTCCACTTAATGGTGATGTTCCAGAGAGAGTGTGGACCAGGAGAGATGTTTCTTACAAGCACTTAAGAATCTTTAGGTGTCTAATATATGTTTATATTACGAAAGGATGAGAGGCCCAAGCTTGATAGCAAGTCCAATCCATGCATCTTTCTTGGTTACTTTGGAAATGAATTTAGGTACAAGTCATGGGATCTGGTTGGCAAGGAAGTGGTCAAAAGTCAAGATTTTGTGTTTATGGAAGACAAGATAATTGAAGATCGTAAGAAATCACAAAAGCTAGAGTTTTTCCCTCCTGCCACAGTCAACTAAGATCTAACATTTCCCAAGGTTGTTCAGAGAGAACAACAGCAAGATGTCTAAAAAGATGGCCACAATGACAATGATGGTGATGATGAAAATGAAGAGCCACCAGTTGTGCAACCCACTATACCATCGGAACCTCAATTGAGGAGGTCCATTACATAGAGACAATCTTCCTCCAAATATTAGCCATTGAGTTTGCATTAATGAATGACTGGGGAGAGCTACAAAGAGGCTATGTCAGATGTGCGCAACAAGGAGTGGTATGATGCCATGTAAGAAAAGATGAATTCCTCATATGAGAACCACACTTATGACTTGGTCAAATTGCCTAAGGGCAAGAGAGCACTCAATGACGTGTGGGTTTTCAAACTGAAGACTGGAGAAGATGGTACACCATGCAGGTATAAGGCAAGAATAACTATAAAAGGCTTCGACCAAAAGAAGGAAGTTAACTTTGATGAGATTTTCTCTTCAATTATAAAGAAGTCTTCAATCTGGGATGTTCATGGTTTAGCTGCTATTATGGATTTGGAAATTGAACAACTTGATGTGAAAATTGCATTCCTCTATGGTGATCTTGAGGAGAAAATTTATATGGAGCAATCTGAAGGCTTCGAGGTTAAGGGAAGTAAGAAACTTATGTTTCGCTTGAAGAAGAGCTTGTATATAAAAGGTTAGAGTCCTTCATGCTAGACCATGGTTTCCACAAAACACAAGTCGATCATTACATTTTTGTGAAAAATTATATCGGAGGTGATTTTCTCTTTTTTGTTATATATTGATGATATGTTGATTGTTGGCACAATACCAAGAAGATTGCAGTTTGAAGAAGGCATTGAATAAGTCCTTTGCAATGAAGAACCTTAGCCCTGCAAAGCAAATTTTAGGCATGCAAATTTCTCGTGATAGGAAGAAGAAGAATCTATAACTATCACAGGAAAGATACATTGAGAAGTTGCTGCAAAAGTTCAACATGGACAAGGCTAAACCTGTGAGTTCTCCACTTGCAGGCCACATGAAATTAAGTTTCTATCAGTGTCCTAAAAGTGATGAAGAAAAGAAAGAGAAGAAAAAGGTGTCTTATGCATCAACCGTAAGAAGTTTAATGTATGTTATGGTGTGCAGGAGGCCTGATATAGCTCATGTCGTTAGGGTTGTTAACAGGTTCGTGAGTAATCCTAGAAAGAAACATTGAGCAGCAGTTAAATTGGTTCTTAGGTATATTAGAGGTACTTCCAGAGTGTGCTTATGCTTTGGACCTGGACTTCTTATGTTAGATAGCTACACAGATGTTGATGTTAGGGGATATTGATTCGAGTAAGTTTACTGTTGAATACTTGATGACATTTGTAGGTGGAGCAGTATCATGGCAATCAAGGTTGCAAAAGTGTATTGTTTTGTCAACTACAGAGTTAGAGTGCATAGTAGCCGTTAAAACGGGTAAAGAGTTAGTCTGGATGAGAGATTTCTTGAGGTTTTAAGTTTGAACTAAGAAAAGTTCCTACTCTATTGTGACAGTCAAAGTGGCATCCACCTTGCCAAGAATGCTTCCTACCATTCTCGAACCAAACACATTCATAGGAGATATCATTAGATTCGAGAAGCGGTAAAAGACAAGTTGTTTGAGCTTGTGAAGATTCACAGCGATCTCAACGGATTGGACATATTGACGAAGACCTTGTCAAAAGGGCAACTTTTTGTTTATCAGAAAAAATTAAGCTTGGTTGAGCCTCCCAAGTAGGAGTGAGGGGAGCTATTTTGTGTTAATCGCTCCTACTTAGAGAAAGAGTCTATTAATTTGGACTAATTTCATGTGTTATACCATATAAGTGTTACTTCATATGATGATATTTGGTGTTCATTTGAAGTGTCAACTTTGCCCCCACTTTAAGTTACTCATTAAAGTCAAGATGGGGAAGAAAATGAGTATATAAGGGAGACCATATGGCTGAAATTCATATAATTGAGTAGGCGTGAGAGCCACAAGAGCACTATAAAGTGTGTAAAGGGGAGAGAGAGATAGAAAAGTGCCTAGAAGAGAGATCAAAGTATAAATAAAAATTTTCTCCGACCCCGATCGACAACCAAACAACTTCAATTGAGATGAAATTTTATTATGTTGTTCTTGAGTCTTACCTCTTCACATCCAACGGATAGAATATGATTTAGAGCTCCTAACTTGGTATGTTTTGTCCGCCCCTCCTTATATACGAATTTGTATTATGCCACCTTTGGGTGATGATTATTGAGTTTTGTTGTGTCAAGATGCTTCTTTGATGATTGTGTTTACCTTTAGTTAAGTTAGAGAAGAACAATTTGTCATACTCATTTGATTATTATTGATTAGTGGAAGTTTAGATACTGTTTATTAACAGCCCTGTAGTTTTTCCCCACATTGGGGTTTTTCACGTAAATTCTTATGTTCTTTGTATTGCTTGGACTGATTATATTTACATTATAACGCTTTGATTTTGGTTGGTATCGATTTTCAATCTAACTACACAATTTGGGAAAGGTTGTTGCTTGTTGTTTCTTAGTTTGTTGTTTTTGTAATTGGGTCTCCTTTGCCAATAATATAATTGTATGACATCTTTTTGTTCTTATTCAATCCTATTTCCCTTCTTCACAGATTATGCTTGGCAGAGCGACTGTTGACATTGACCTAAGAAGAGTAGTCCCTAAGAACAAAATATCGAAAAGACAGGTGATAGTCGGATTTTTAAAGTGCTTTTCTAGAAGTGCAATTACAGATGCTACGCGGAAGTTAATTTGAGGTTCCAAATTAAAAACTTGATGTTTGCTTAATGGATAATGGCTTTTAGGCATCAAAACTTCGAATGTGGATCTTTCGACTCATTTCATATCATAAAAACCTTCGTCAGTTTAAAACTATATCGCATTTGTCAAATATCTTGACGATTGAACAAATTATTCACAAGCAGTCCTTTCGTTTCTAGTTCCTTGCCGTTGACTCCTGAGTTATGCACGAGTGTAGCTTGTTTTCATCTTGTTGCTAGGCTCTTAAATATGGTTCCTTCCATTTCACTTGAAGAATCTTGATAACAGCCTGCATATTTGAATGGTATGGAAGTTGGCAAGTGGACAAAGCATAAGTCTTGTTTTAATTTGTTTAATTTAGGTTCACAGCTTGCCGTTACTTTTCTGTCTTTAGAGGGAGTTGCGTCCATGATTGTGGATTAAGAAACTGGATTTAAAAAGCAAAGGAGACACAGAACTTACCCAAGCATACTTGAAACAGCGCTGGCATAAAACCATTTCCTCCCCTCTTTGCGGAACCGACTAAAAATAATATATTCTTTATGATATTGCATCAATCCACCCGTGATTAGAAAGAAAATAGAGGAAAGCAAAGGGAAATGGAAAGAATGATAATGACATCGCAAGTGTTGAATGCTCTGCCTACTCTACAAGAACTAGAATATGGTGTTTTGAGGCCTAATGAAGAAGCAGATAGTGAAGAGTAGTTCCTTCATAGTGCCGATATCTCCTATTTGCTTATAGACCAACAATACAGGATATCTAACAGTTACTAATGAGCATCACAGGTGGTAATAATAGTGGTGACTAAAAATTGAAGAATCTTTTAGTCTTGAATGTGTCCGTCTTTAAAATGCAAATAGCAGTAATCCCTTGAGGTTTTGTTAATCAGTAATGAAAAAAATGAGAATGAAAATAAAAATTGAAAATTGAAATAGAAAATGAAATTGCTTATTCTACGTGTTCAGTATGGTATTAATCAAATTTAATAGTTACGATAATATTTAGTATTAAAATATTAAAAATAATAATTAGAAATTTTGTTTACTCTTATTTAGTTATTATATGATTTTA
>JANZXV010000210.1:19943418-19967776 GCA_027576455.1 Erythroxylum roigii | reverse complement strand
CTCTTCTTTTTATTTCATTTAGGCCCATTTCTTTCTTAAGCCCAACTAACACATTAAACTTCATCTAACTCATTTAAGGTCATATGCTAAATAATGCTATCTTAATTAATGCTAACACAATTTACTTAATTAATCTAATCATGCTTAATTTTAAATTTTTTTTTGGGGCTAACAGTTATGCAAACGGAAGTAATACAAGAAGAAATTAAATATAGTAAAGACATATAATTTTTGGGATTCGACTAATACATAAGCTACGTCTAGGGGTAAGAAGATATGTTTCTTTTATTACTATGAGAAAGACAATATAAAGAGAATAGTTGTTAACAATCTTCTCAATCTCCCAAAGTTTTTACCTTATAAAACCCTTATCAAGGTATTTATAGGCTAGGGTTACATTTAAGAAGTTTAAATAAAGTGAAACTTTATTTTCCATAAAATCCTAAGGTTATTGAAACCCTACTTTCCAAAAGAGTAAAGTTATTGAAACTCTATTTCCACAGATTTCTAGCAACAGTGAATTTTTTTTCTATAAATCTTTAAGAATCATATCATGGGGCTGGTGCCTATCTTATACTTAACACCACTACCAATTTTTTTAACTTAAAAATCTCCCTAACTTATACAAGACTAACACCAGTCAAATATTCTTGTCTAACGCTAGCTAACTTTTGGAATTCACCAAAAATTCAAGGCATATTTCATAGTATGAATACACCCTCATGTTCTTTTTCTATTTGTAATAGAATATTTTCATAAGATTAATATAAGGTCTCCAAGATTCAAACCTGAATTGTTTTATCTAAAACATAATTCACTTACCAATGAGAATGAACATTTTCTTTTTGTTATATATTCATGTCAATAAGGTGAGGACAGAAATTTTTAATCAATATAGATTCTTGTAAAACTTACCTCTCTTATAAATTTAAGAAGTAACTATATTCAAACTTCAAAATATAGAGATCAAGAAATCATGAGATTAACTATTTGAAGCAACTCTTAGATTAAGGAACAATATATGTTAACAATGGAAGAAACGCGTTTTAAGAATGGAAAGTTTCCTAAAGTATGTTCCATTTATCATAGTTTAATTTTAACTAAATATGAATGAACTGAAATTAAAAATGCCAATCACAAGTCACTATTATGTGGTGATTCTATGATAGTAAGTTTTTCTCTAATTTAGTCAATAAAAATGGATAAGATAACAACCATGTGTAATGATTTTCATAAGATGCAAAACTAATGTTTGTCACTTACAATTAGACTAAGGTTACATGGGCAATTTCTAACTAGCAATTTAAACATGGCAAGGAAATAAAGTAGTATATGAGTAAATCTTTCAAGGAAATTTCCAAGCCATAATATAAGATATCATAATTAGATGGCAATTAAGAAAAGATCTTACTTTAAATGTGTTAAACCAAAAGAGGTTCTAATAATATTTTGATGATAATGAAACATAAATCCTAATAATGAGTTTGATATTTTGATTAGAAGCTTTATAAGAACAAGATGAAATCATAGAAAACTTAAAAAGATACTTCTAGAAGTTGATGAAAGAAGAGATGAAGTCTTCAACTTACAAAACAGAGATTAAGTCATGAACAAAAGAAGAACAAGGCATATTAAGTTCATTTTATATTTCAAAACCATCTATAATCTCACTTTGTTAGTTTGGTAATAGGCTCACCATGCATAAATGTTTTATATCACTTTATTGTATGAGTATTTTCATTCGTCAAAAGGTGTTAAAGCTTTTATTTTAAGAAAATAGCCTCTTGATCTTTTAAACACTCTTTAGGAAATATTTTATAAAGAATAAATCATAATTGTATTAGATAAACTGAGTTTGAGAATTTAAATTTGTTAAACATATACTTTTAGGGAGATTAGTCGACCTATATATATTACTGATCGACCAATGTAAGTTAAAGTTATTAAATTTGAAATTCTAAAAGTTTGTAGTAAAATTGGATGATGTATTGATTGACTAATGAGCCATATTAGTTAACCAGTATACCTATTAGTCGACCAATTCCCAGCAACTAGTGAATCTATACAATCAATGCATAATGGTTGACAGTATACTATACTAGTCGATCAGTGCTTTACTAGTCGTTATAATAACTAGTTTTTTGCTTTAACGACTAGTATAGGTCTTGAAACCATAGAAATATGTACTTCCTCATTGGTTCTAGCATCAAAAACAATTTGAGTGCCTTTTACACATTTTTTAAGTGTTTTTAATCATTTGGCCATTCATTGTTTCATTTTAAATGAGTGAGCCTTTTCGATATTATCAAAGTGATAAAGTAATCTACTTTTAATTGTAAGCTTTCATTAGGTTTCTTGTTGATTGTATTTGGAAGTGTTCTAAGTGGCCTTAAGGGAGCTCTTTACCTTGAAAAAAGATTGTATAAAGGTCCCTATGTTCCAAATAAAGATTGTACTGAGGTTATTGTTTGCCTTGAAAGAAGAATTAATAATGAAAATCTAAGAAGATTATTAGAAGTATGTAGGCAAATATTGTTTGTTGAACTACTATAAACAAGTTTACATCTCTATTCCCTTACTCTTTTACTTTATTACTTAAGATCTTTGTTAAAATTCATTATTTTACTTTTATATTTGCATCCTTTATAAGATGTGATCTTTTTCATATTAAGTTAGTAACTTTTTATTAAAAATTTATAAACACTCAATTCACCCACCCTTTTAAGTGTCACTTGAGATTCACAAGTGGTATCAGAGAGGGTCTGTAAGACTAGTATTTCAAGCAAAATATTATATCAAAGATCATAATAGCATATTCAATAATATATTCATCATCTTTTAACCAAGAGGTACAAAAGAATAGGCACAACTTCTTTACAAAAATATATGATAGCATGTAATCCCACTTATACTCCAATAGGTCATATATTAAGCGTAATGTCATGACATATGCCTACACTCCTCATAAGCATCTATACAATGAAACAAGTATGCCTCATTTATATAATTATACTAGTTCTTTTTATTTCCTTAAAAGAACATTCCTTTCATTTATCCAAAGTAAAAGTCCTCATCACTCGTATATATATAAAAGAACAAGGCATGCACTCATGCACCAAAACCATAAGGTTCATCATCATACCACCAACCCATATTACTCATATAACATGGTATGTTACTTTTATGTTAAATATAGACATGAAAAATTTTATTTTAAAAAAGATCAATGAGTAAACCCTCAAAGAAGTGGGTCAAAAAGAAGAAGGAGACTAACAACCAAAGACCCATGCGCAATTGGGTATCTAAAACACATTAATTAGGTTATTTCTCTAAGAAAAGAGGAACAAATAGTATATGGATAATGGATACTCAAAACTTATAACCGAGGTTGCATCCTAATTTTCAACTCTTAGAGACAAAGATGATGGATTTGTCACATTTGAAGACAATGACAAGGGTACGATAATTGGCATTTACAAACTTAATAACAAATATCGCAATATTATTGATAATGCACTTTTAGTTGATAGATTGAAGCATCACTTATTGAGTGTGAGCCAACTATATGACAAAGGCTGCAAAGGATGTGTTGAGAGAACATCGTGGATTATATATAGATAACTGACAATAACATTGCATTTTTTAGAAAACGATATATATATATATATATATACAAAATTAATCTTAGTGATTTCTCTAACCAAAATATGAAGTGCCTAATATTTATTAGTGAAGATGCATGGATTTAGCATAAAAGACTTGGACATGCAAGCATAGACCTCATCTCCAAACTCAACCCTAAAACAAACTATTAATAGACTTCCAAAGGTCAACTCTGAGAAAGACAAGATTTGTGAAGCATTCCAAATGGGAAAACAAACCAAAAGTTCATTCTAAAGAAAAAAGTTGGCAACTTCCACTGGACTTCTATAATTACTACATGTGGGTTTATATTGACCAACTGTATTTACTAGTTTAGGTGGAAAACTTTATGCTTTGTCATAGTTAATGAATTTAAAAGAATTACTTTGGACATATTGTTATCTAATTAAGTTGAATTTTTTGGGAACCTTGTAAAATTTGTAAAGAGAGTTCAAAATAAAGAGGAGTTCTTTATTTCATCAATTAGGAGTGACCATAGTATGAAGTTTGAGAATGAAAGGTTTGAAACCTTTTATGAAGATAACGATATCTTTCATAGCTTTTCTACTATAAGGAACCCTCAATAAAATGGAGTTATAAAGAGAAGGAATTTGTAAGAAATGGCTAGGAACACGATAAATGAGTATGATCTCTCTAAGTATTTTTAGGCAAAAGTAGTGGCTACCGCATGTCACGTTTTAAACAGAGTCTACATAGGATCGCATTTAGATAAAACTCCTTATAAGATTTAGCCTTAAAGAAGTCAAAAAAATTAGTTACTTAAGAGTTTTTAGGTGTAAATGATACATTTTAAAAGCTAACGATAAATTAGGATAGTTTGATTTTAAAGTGGATAAGGGAGTTTTTATTGATTGTTCCTTAAATAGTAAAGGATATAAGGTGTTTAATAGGAACATTTTTATTATTGAAGATTCTATACATGCTATCTTTGATAAATCTAACCCTATTGTATCCAAGAAAGATCTTAAAGATGAAGATGTAGGTATAACCAATGAATTATTAGAGAAAATAAGAGTGATCATCAACACACCTTACCTCACATGAGCACATTATTGAACCAAGTGAAGGAGATAAGAAAGATAAGGAGCGCCTAAGAGATTGGAAATTTAAGAAAAACAATCATTTGGATCAAATTCTAGGTGATTTTCAACAAAGATAATCACTAGATCACATCTTAAAGACTTATCTCATCTTGCTTTCATTTTTCAAATTGAACCTAAGATTATATTAGAAGCTCTTAATGATGAAATTCAAGTTCTTGCTATAAATGAGGAGTTGAACCAATTTGAGAGAAGTAAGTTGTGGACTTCAGTAACTAAACCTAGAGATCACCAAATCATAAGTACCAAGTGGGTTTTTAAAATAAAATTAAATGAATCATGTACCATTGCTAAAAATAAAGCTGAATTAGAAGAGAAAATGTACAATTAAAAGAAGGGCATAAACTTCGAGAAAACTTTTTCTATAATGGCTAGGAAAGAAGCTATTGTGCTCTTAGTTATATTTTCATCCTACATGAACTTCAAATTGATTCAAATGGTTTTTAAAAGTACTTTTTTTAGTGGCTTTATTCAAGATGAAGTTTATAATGATCAACATCCCTGTTATGAAAAACATAATGCACCTAACCATGTTACAAACTTTCGAAAGCTTTATATGGGTTGAAACAAGCTCCTAAAGTTTAGTATAATAGGTTAAATACAATTCTTTTAGAAAATGGCTTCTCTAAAGGCAAGGTTGACATTACACTTTTTACTAAACTGCATAAGCATAATATTTTAATTGTTTAAATTTATGCTATTGATATTATTTTTTGTGCCAGATATAAGAGTATATGTAAGAACTTTTTGAGTGTATGAATAAGAAATTTGAGATGAGTATGATGGGAGAGTTTAAATTCTTTCATAGACTCCAAATCAAGAAAATAAATGAAGGTATTTTTATTAATCAACCAAAATATTCTAAAAATCTACTCAAACGCTTCAAAATAGGATAAGCAAAACCATTGAGGACATCTATAAGCATCACTATGAAATTAAATAAAGATGAAGAGGACTAGTCAATTGATGTGAAGCTCTATTAAGGTATGATTAATAGTTTAGTTTATCTTAACACAAGTAGGCTAGAAATAATGTTAATAAATGCTTATATGATAAATTTTTAATTGAGTCCCAGGGAGTTCCGTCTTTTAGGCATTAAGTGAATTCTTAGATATTTATGTTGTACCATTTTTTTAGGACTTTAGTCTTTTAAATATACCTTCTTTGAGTTAATTGATTATTTGGATGCAAATTATGCAAGTAGTATTTTAAATAGAAAGAGTACATTTAATACTTGTCTATTCCTAAGAAATACATTAATCTTATAGTTTAGTAAAAACAAGTTCATTTACCTTATCAATCGCAAAAGTCGTATACATGGTAGCTGGTAGCTACTGTGCATAAATCTTATAGCTTAGACAATATCCTAGAGACTATCAGATGGATCTTATTAAGATACCTATTAAGTATGATAATATTATTATCGTTTATCTTACAAAGAACATCATCCAATACTCTATAACCAAAGATATGATATTAAATACCATTTTATCAAAGATCATATGCAGAATGGGGATATTAAGTTAGAATTCATCGATATATAGCATCAATTGACAAACATTATTACTAAATATATGAGTGAGTATATATTTTGATCAATTAGAAGATAATTAGGGATGATTAATAGAAACTTTAAATGATAGATGACTCTTTTAATGTTTATGATGATTTTTTATCGATATTTCTGTGATTAATATATGGTTTAATATTTTAATTTGAGTTTTAAGGTTGTTTTTTAAGTTATTAGGACATACTAGTCGACTAATATCTTTGTATGGGCGACTGATGTTTTTAAAAATCTACCCTTTGTGCTTTCCAATGAGTTTGCTAGATGTTTGGGCACTTGTTGGATCGACCACATAGTCACTTTGATTAAACAATGTTCTCTTATGATTGACTAATTCCCCCATATGAGAATGATCTTTTTCTAGTGAGTTTGTCAAAAGGGTGGTCAACTAAGTTTTTCACCAAACATCCTTCATTAGTGGTAGACCAATAGAGCCAATCTTCATAAATTAAATCTTCCAGTGAGCTTGCAACAAGTTTGGTTGATAATATTGGTCAAATTTTAGGAATTGGTTAACCAATATTGTTTACTAGTCCATCATTATCTCATTTTTAAACCAAAAACACATTCTTTCCTTTATCTTCACCCCTTCTTTCTCTTTTTGCTTCTCCCCTCTCTTAACCAAAACCAACAATAAAGGTTCTTTCTTACACCTTGACAACCATCAACTGAGAATCACCTTCTTAGCACTCCTCTTCCTCACTCTTAATCAACGTGAATTTTCTTAAAGAAGGCATAATATACTACTTAAACCTTTCACACAAAGCTCCATCATTCTTCAGTGTACCTCCTCCTTCTCCACGAAGCTTCAGGGGATTTCCTCAAGTCCAATAAGCTTCTTTGCACCCAAAAGGCCAAGCTTCATTAACATGGATCACCAATTCATCTAATTCAATTTATCGTTAACCCTAACTCTACCAATTTGGGGATTTCTCAAAATCTCTCTTTCTTTATTTCAAATGACGTTTCATTCAGCTCATGATAATACTTTAAGCATGTTTATGCATTCCATTGCAAGAATTAGCCTTCAAATTAAATCAATTTAGAATTTGGACGAGTTATGGTTCACAACTAGGGCTTTTCAAATTTCACTTATTTTCAGTTAATTTTTTAAAATTGAGTGAAATTGCATATTGAATAAAGGTTCCTAACTCTTAATTACATTTAATTGTGTTTAATATGATTGAATTTGAGATTTTGACATTTTTGTCATATGAAATTTGGAAAGTTTTTAAATTACTTGATTATATGCATTTTAAAAAAAATTGATGATTTACTACTTTAATGAGGAACTTTATTTTTAGCAATTCATACATTCAATTTCATTTGAATCTTATCAATGCCCATTCCGGTTGAGTAATATTAACTTAGAGTGTTTTTAAGAAATTGAGGTTTCTTTTAAACTAATCATGATCTTATATTATATTCATCAAATTAAACCTACTGCATCTCTTAATTTTGATGTCATGATGTGCTTACACCTTTTTATAAATAAACTCAGTGTCTTTTTTTTTTATCATATTTTACATTTTAACTTTGATTTCTAGTCGTTTCTATATATTCCATGGTGTATCTTGCATTATACTTTAAGATAGCTCACTTCCTGTTTCAAGATTAAAAATATGAAGTTGGTGAGATTTAATTTATAAAAGTGTTTTTCTCCTGTAAGTGACCACATACTATTAGTACCCATAAGGTTTTCAATCTTACTTAGTTACCTCCCTAACTTATTATCTTGTGCCTTTCCTCTGTCCTCGTGGCAAGAGGGAACCATAATCTTGTGCTTAAGACACTCACTTAAGCCAGAGCTAACAACACACCTTCTAAGATTTAGAGGACTCAAGAGAGATCCCTAACTCCATCTCATATGCTTCCTCCCACAATTGAGAATGAATATTTTGATACTTACTTACCTCAATTTTATGATTATGATTTTTTAAATTTAAATGAAAATTATGTTATCTCTTCCATTCATTTAGAGAAATTCAAAGCATATAATCTTATCGAATTGTTCATTGATCAAGGGTGGGATCCTTCAAAAACCAATCATATAAGCCCCATAAATGTTAGCTTTTTTATAGTAATTTTTGCCCTAAACTTTATGGTGTCAATATCCATCTCACTTATGATCTTATAGATGAGATCCTAGGTATCCTCATTCTTAAAAATCATTCTTATTATAATTGTCATACTAAATATTGAAAGGTTTTGATCATGCATCTCATACAAATATATATCAAATATATGCAGTGAAAAATAAAACGAAACCTCAAAAAGCAGATCTACTTATGCATATAGATATAGAAAACAAAAACTTGAAATGTAATATGTTTACATACCTTTCTGACGATCTTCTTCGTTCCTTAATCTTCTTCCTGTTGGGTTGTCATAAATCAGAATGATCAACGTAGAACGTCTTTAATGAAAGTCTACATGAAGAGAGAAAGATGAAACCTCACTAGGAGATGGCTAGAGTTCTTTCTTTGTAATAGCAAAGACAAGAACTCTTGTGAGAGTTAGAGAGAAAAAGAGTGGGTGTGTAAGAAAGAACCTTTCTTTCCTTTTTGTTTTACACAAGATGCAGAAAAATGGTGATTATTTTCTGCCCTCTTTAGCCTTATATAGCCCCCATCATTAATGGGAAGTTATGGGAAGTTAATGGTCATGAATAGCATGTATTAATGGAAGTTATGGGAAGTTAATAACCATGAATAACATGCATTAATGGAAGTTTTAGGAAGTTAATGACCAAATTAGCAGCTAACAACACTTGTTTCTAATCCATTCCATGCAGCGTTTTCTACCATAATCACATTGCGATACAATCCCAAAACACTTTCTTATATCTTGGATTTAAGACCATTTTACTCATCCTTCAAATCTCCTCTGTGTATGACCCATTAGGTTCTCGGTTATGTTGGCTACTTAAATTATCACTTAATTCAAGTAAGTCAAGAGCGGTATCTAGCAACACGTCATGACCCCCTAATTGACCGAAAGTCAATAGTTTTACTACGAACGCTTCCATACGGAATGTTTCTATGTATTTGGTCCTTTCACCATCTATACCCCACTTGGTTCAGAGTATGGTCAAAGTGTCAACTCCCACTACACTGACTACATCACATCTAGTCCAAGTTATATTAGATCTTGTCCTGAGGATCTCATTACTCTATGTATCATTGAAGACTCTCTTCATGACACATATCTGCTCTGGCCAAAGACTCCCGAGTAATGACCCCGACAAGAGGCCGTAGGTATCATCTCCTTCGATCAGGAGTGGTGATGTGATGCCCCGATACCCCCTGGGAGGATATGGGACGCCACGCAGAAAACATAACATACGTGCATACAGAATCGAGACAAAATCAAAACATACGAAACATTCATCATGCATTCTCAATAGCTCAAAGCAGAAGCAATTCAGAGCAAATACATTATAATACACTAAGCTTAATACAACTTGTTCCAAACTGGAACTAGCCTGAATTAAGGATATTACACCCTTTAAATAAATTCAAAGTCCTATACATCAAGGACAAGCCAAAAACAAATTCCAAAAATACAGTTTTAACAAAACAAATTTCAGACTCCTTTGGCCATTATGATTGACTTGTCTCAGTCCCTACGTCCTTCTCTCTGAACCTACATGGGGCAAATCTACCGTGCTACGCATATAGCTTAGTGAGTAATAACTAATCTACTTTAAAAGAATTCTTAAACAGTAAATCGAATTTATTGCATTTCAGAACAGATATTATGGTTATCAGAATTGCATCACACAAAAGGTATAAACCTTCATAATCAGAACATAATTTAACTTATATCAAATCAAACAGATATTAGAGTACAAAATCAGAAGACAACTAACTCCATTTACAAAAGCAGGTAATAGGACTTGTATAGAAGAGACCGAAGTCTCGATACCGAAATGTCACAGAAGAGACTGAAGTCTCGATACCGAAGTGTCACTAACAGAAGACAGCGAAGTGTCGATAACAGAAGACACCGAAGTGTCACAGAAGCAACTGCAGATCCTTCTAGGCATGCCTATTTACCCACAACTAGGACTTAACAGAATCAAAACAGAAATAACTGCAGATCCTTCTAGGCATGCCTATTTACCCACAACTAGGACTTAACAGAATCAAAACAGAAATGTCTGAAATTCAATTCACATATTTACAACTTTGCAAATCATTCAATGATCCAAATCAATAGCAAAAAAAATAGTCAAAGCATAACAATCAAAATTAGCTTACTGGATTACTAACACAATTGACCAACTAAATTACTTACAAAAGTTACCATCTAAATTACTTACAAAAGCTCTTTGAAGCTTTATTGCCTCAAAGACCAAGCAATATTTGGAATCGGTCGCTTGATGGTTCCTCTAAAAAATTTAATACAACATATATCACTATTGTGCATAATTAATAATTCAATTATGCACAATTATGTAACTGAATCTATATGATGCATTTTCATGTCAAAAATTCGAGTTTCTTATCCTTAATCTTGTCAGATTATTGATCATGTGAAATCATACTCAATTCCTCAATCCAGATTTATTTAACAATCAACTTTTAGGTCCACCTTGCTCAATTATTCTCATCAGGTAGTAAGGTAATTAGGTAATGCTTCCTTCTAGAAAGTTTTCCCTCTTTATCTTAGGTTTCCGATGATACCAAGTTTATCCAATTTAGGTCAGTATACTGAAAGTTATTCCCAAAAGATTAATGATTGTTCTTAAGCTTCAACAGAATTCTTATCTCAAATTCCAATCAGATTATGATATTCTTAAAGACAGAATAAGATCTCAATTTTCCCTAACAATTTGTAGCCCTATGTCTCTAGTTTAATCCAAATCAAAAATCACTCAATTTGGATAACTACAGAGAACGTTATACCCAAAATATTGAAGCATGATCAAGCTGTTAGGAAACTTCGTCGTGGCAAACTTTCCAGATAGCAAAATTCCTCTCAATTTTCTTAAAAGTTTGCCACGGCGAACCCAAGAGTTGACCGCGGTGAACTTTCACAAAAATGAAATCCTTCAAGTTCGTCATCTTTAAACTTCCTAGATTTTACACTTCAATCTTATTCAAACTACCTATTCACTTTCTCTCACTACCGTATATTTTCCATTATTACTTTTGTGACTTTATTTTCAAACTACAACCAATGTAGAACTTATAGCCATACTGTTCTTTACCACATTTTTATGTACTTAACTACATCACAATGAACTTCCATTCCCCCAATCTCAAATACATAATCTGTATATTTTCGAAATCACACCAAGTTTATATAAAATATCCTAGGCATTGCCGAAGCTATAATACTGAAACTTCTCATTCATATGCTCATTCTCAACACATAAAACATCATCCAACTTGTAGATGTACTTATTTCCAATACACAACACATTATCAAAAGCATCCACAGAACTTA
The DNA here is from genome assembly GCA_027576455.1 of Erythroxylum roigii. Taxonomy (NCBI): domain Eukaryota; kingdom Viridiplantae; phylum Streptophyta; class Magnoliopsida; order Malpighiales; family Erythroxylaceae; genus Erythroxylum; species Erythroxylum roigii. Next base: position 19,955,992 of record JANZXV010000210.1, on the reverse strand, counting down.
GATACTTAAAAGTCACTTACCTTGTTTCTCCATCAAAATCCTAGCTTTGATAATGAAGAACAGGATTTCGGTGAGGACAAAGCAAAACCGAAAGAAAATAAAGAGCTACTATGTTTTTGGCCTTACACACTTATGCTACGTGCTTTGGTAACCCATTGACACGTGGCCCCATTGCATGTGGGCCATTTGTCATTCATATAAAGGTGTTACATGGCAAATTACCGTTGGTCTATTGTTCCTAATATCCCAAAATTTCAAAAAAAATTCCTAAAATTCCCAGAAATTTTTTCAAAATATTACTAATAATTTCCATCATCAATAAACCAAAATTCTCATCTTAATCAAAATTATAAAACCAATTACACTCGGAATGTCATGAATGCATGCAAAACAAAAATTATATGTGTCAAAATACATATGCACAAATAAGAAATTACTCAAATATGCCTAAGCATAAAGTGCACTGAATTTTCTTAATATTCTAACCCCTAATATGGGGCGTTACAAATGAATCCTTTATTAGCTACTCAATTACCTCCGAATGCTCCAAGTTGTACCCAATCATCACCCTATGTGTAACCCCTGAAAGGTACCGATGAATGGAGTCAAAGCACAGGATCAACATCTGAGATATCTTTGAGCACCTCAAGTTAAAGGATACTTGCACTATTGTTATAATGAGACTATCATTGATACTAGAATAGAATATCCATATGATTGTCTCATAGTAGGTCAATCCAATGTACTTACTACCCTTAGTAAGTATCCAGATGTTAACTCTAAACAACTCATGTCTACAACTTATGAGATATACTACTTGATCCAATCAAGGAGCATAACATGTGCTAGTATATCTAGATTAATGATATCCCATCTCGTTAATTCTATGACTAGGGAAATTTTAGATACTAATATAATTACATATGATAGGAATCATTATCATGACCTCATCATAATTTCCTCTATGCTATGTTTTGTATCAAGGACTTCATGAAATCAATTTAAGATCAACATCAAATCCATAAATGTATGAACATCTAAATAATGAAAAATGCCTTTATTAATTATAAAATGATTTGTACAATAAGTGCTAAAGGTGATTGCCTTTAGAGCACTTCTCTAACAAACTCCCACTTTAACTAAAACTAATCGCCTTGATATCTAATACCATAGGCGTGTACATGTGACATAAAACTCTTTTGGAAAATAGGCTTAGTCAACGGATCAGCTATATTCTAATCGATGAGAACTCTCTTTATCTTGACATCATTTCTACTAATGATTTCTCTAATCAAATGGTAGCACTTGAGTACATGTTTGGACGTTTGATGAGACCTCAGTTCCTTCGCCTGTACTATAGACCTGTTATTGTCATAATACAACTACACTAGGTCAGCGAGCCTCAAAACCACACCAAGTTCCATGATAAACTTCTTGATCCAAACCGCTTCCTTTGACACTTCTGAAGTTGCAATGTACTACGCCTCTATCGTCGAATTTGCAGTCTCTTGTTTGGAACTTTTCAAACTGACTGCACCACCATTCAGTGTGAATACATATCCGGGCTGGGATCTGGAGTCATCCCTATCGGATTGGAAACTAGCATCAGTATACTTGCTTACCACAAGACCACCTTCTCTATATACCAAGAATACATCCTTAGTTCTTCTCAAGTACTTAAGGATATTCTTGACAACTACCCAATGACCCTTACTAGGGTTTGACTGGTATCTACTCATAACACTTAGAGCATACGATACATCATATCTAGTACATAACATAGCGTATATGATTGATCTTATAGCTGAAGCATAAAGAATCAAACTCATGCGAGTCTTCTCATCCTGTGTCTTTGGACACATAGATTTAGAGAGTGTAATCCTATGTACCATGGGAAGATAACCTTTCTTAGACTGCTCCATGCTAAACCTCTTTACCATTTTGTCTATGTATGTAGACTAAGAAAGACCAAGTAACCTCTTAAATCTATCTCTATAGATCCTTATCCTCAAAATATAAGTTGCTTCTCCAAGATCTTTCATAGAGAAGTTCTTAACCAAATTTTGCCTGATTCCAAAACAGAGACTTGTATCTCATAAGATACACATACCTGTATCGAGAATGATTATTGATAAAGGTAATGAAGTATACGAAACCACCTTTGGCTTACATAAACATCAGACCACATTCATCAGTATGTATTAGGTCTAAAAGTCCACTAGCTCGTTCACCATTTCCCTTAAAGGGTAGCTTAGTTATCTTGCCTAATAAGCAAGATTCGCATGTATCATATGATTCATAATCAAATGACCCTAAACTACTACACTTGTGTAGTTTAGACATGCGTCTCTCACTTATATGGCCAAGGTGACAATACCATAAGTAGGATGATTTCACATTATCTCGTTTTATTCTTTTGTTATTATTGATATTTAGAACCAGATTAGACATATCCAATATGTATATACCATGTACCCAAAGCATATAACATTCCATTCAAATAAATTGAACAACCATTGTTACTGAAATTTAAATGGAATCTAACTTTATTAAGACTAGAAATAGACATTACATTTTTAATCAAAATAGGTATATAAAAACTATTGTCTAATTCTAATACAAGCCCACTAAGGAGTGTTAATACATATATGGATACAACTAATGCAACAACTCTTACTCCATTGCCCACTTACAGTTCTGACTCTCCTTTATTAAGTTGTCTACTGTTCTTGAGACCTTGCATATCAGTACAAATGTGTGAGCCACAACCGGTATCTAATACCCATATGTTTTTATCAGAAACAATATGAATATCAATGACATAAATACCTGAAGTAGATGGGGCATCATTTGCCTTCTTCTGCTTCAAGGAATCTAGATAGGCCTTGCAGTTTTTCTTCTAGTGGCCACCTTGGCCACAGTGGAAGCAAGTTCCCTTCGAGGCAGTCTTCTTTGCTTCCTTGACACCTCCCTTAGACCTTGCGAACTTCTTCTTCTTTTGGCTCTTTTTCTTCGAACTAGAAGAGTCCACCAGCTTCACAACCTTGTCCTTGTCAAACAGATGGCTCAACTGCCTTGAGCATGTTGACCAGCTTGAGAATTATGCTGGATATATTGTTCATCCAATACTTAAGCACAAATTGTGAGTAACTATCGGTTAAACCTGTCAGAATCAAGTCAATACTTAATTCATGATCCAAAAAGAAAACCCAAGGAGGCCAACCGCTCGATTTAGCCATTCATCTTCAGTGTGTACTACACTGGAGATGTCCCCTCAACCATCTTGGAGCGGAAGAGCAATCGCGAAGTCTTGGACCTTTCGGTCCTTGCTTGCTCATCAAAGAGGTCCCTAAGATGATAGACTATGATATGAGCATCTATAGCCTCGTGCTGCTTTTGCAGCTTCGGTGACATATTGGCTAGCATAATACAACTAGCCATCTCACTATCATCGAGATGCTTCCTATATGTCCTCCGATCATCATCAGAAGCATCAGTAGAGGGATCGAGAAGTGGTTCTTCCAAGACGTAACCAAGCTTCTCAGACTTAACAACTATTCTCAAGTTCCTGAGCTAGTCAAGGAAGTTTGGTCCAGATAACTTGTTGGCTTCCATCAATGATCTTAAATTCACACTGGTACTCATAGTGTTGACTCGGGCAATAGCAACCTTTCATCAAAGAGAGAAAAATTAAAATGTACTTAAATGCATGTCTATAAGGACTTTAATAACACCCATTATAGCTCCCACTATGTTTCACGAATTCATAACCCTCAATATAAATCTGAGAGAACTCGTAGATAAACTCTCCTAGTGGGTCGATATCCAATATTCCTAAGAATGACCTTTGGTATGCCCAATAAGCCACCTTAGTTCAACCGGTAAGTATTGATCATACCAATTGCATCTCCAATGCAACTATCAAATCTAGTGATATCAACTGTTGATGTGTGCACACTCATTAGGCTATCAACTCTTGACATGTGTACATCTAATATACACTACCCAACTTCACCTTTGTCCACGTTGATATTGGGTTTTTCCAACAAACCAACGCTTCTAGTTAAAACTGACCCATTAATTCAAAATTCCTATTTTCATAGTTCGAACATATCCGTGTAAAGCGGGCTTGAGTTTGCCCAACAACCCTAACTTTAAAAGAACCCTGGTTTTCACCATATTAAAGGAAGGTATTAGTTTAATATTCTAAGTGAGGGGTTTAACTAAGGTCTTATCTAACTTAGATGGTCTTATACATACATACATACATATATATATAGTTACTATAACTACATGGCATGATATGGACTACCCAATCAAATTGAGGCTAAGCCTATAGCCATCCATCATGCAAGCCCACATATTCTCCTAACCTTGCATTCTCTTATGCATATATGTAAACACATCATTTTGATTATAACATCTTATGGATCCTAACATGAAAGCCCAATCCAACGCTTAGATTTACTATCTTCCTTTTACTAACTTGTCTAAAATTACTATTGTATGTTATTTCGATTGGAATTAATATTAATCTAATTAACATGAATTCCTAATTCCAGAAATTAATTCACAATTAACTTACCTTAAAATAATTATTTGATGTCCAAAATTAAACAACTTCAATTTTGTCATATATGCCAATTTTTCTAGTCGTACTAGAAAATTTGTTACTCCACTAAAATTAATTCAAAAATAATTTCTATAATTTCCAAAAATTTCTAGAACATCAAATCATCATTCCAAGCATCTCTAGGTTGTTTCATGATGATCAAAATAATTTAGCAATCACCTAAAATTTATCATGATCACCGAAACACCGATAAAACACCAAAAATGACAAATATGACTTCTAAAATTTTTCTAGAAATCAAATTTCGAGAAAAATCATTTAGGCATGCATGAAACATCAAATTAACACATTTTTATCACATAAAAATATTTTTAAGGCTCTCGAACCAAAATATAAACATACAAAAACATCAAATAAAACAGATCCTATAATTTCTGGAAAACTATCCAGATCTGAAAAATTGTTTGATAAAATTATTTAAAAAATTTAATAATTCTAAAAAATTACAGAGGCATAAAAACATCCTTAATATGTTCACATAATTTTTCTAGAATCAAATTCCACGAAAATCATATGTAATCTCGTCAGTTTATCTAATAGACATCATATGCCCAGTAGAAAGACATATTTCATGCATGTTCTTGTAAATTCAAAATTAAATATTTTAATCACATTAAATATATTTTAAATCATACTGAATCATTTTACATCTTATGAATAGATTGGTGAAAGAAAACATGAAAACCATTTTTCTATAATTACAAGACTCTAAGTTGTCACAACCATGAAAATATTTTTCACATGTCATGCATTCTACATCTAACAAGGCATAAGATAGCTCTGATACCACTATAAGGTTTCGATCATGCATCTCATATATAATATATATTCAGCAGAAAATAAAACAGATCTACTCGTGCATATAGACATAGAAAACAAAAACATGAAATGTAATATGTTTACGTACCTTTTCGACGATCTCCTTTGTTCTTTAAACTTCTTCGCGTTGGGTTGTCATAAACCACAACGATCAACATAGACCATCTCTAATGAAAGTCCACATAGAAGGATGAAACCTCACTAGGAGATAGCTAGAGTTCTTTCTTTATGCTAGCAAAAAGAAGAACTCTTGTGAGAGTTAGAGAGAAAAAGAGTGTGTGTGTAAGAAGGAACCTTTCATTCCTTTTTTTCTTACACAAGATGCACGGAAATGATGATAAGCACTAAAGTGCAAAGGAATTGCCCTAATTGCATCTGATTAGAGTGAAAGCATGAGTGGAATGTAAGGAATGTCAAGCATGACTAGTTTTGCTTAACTCAGTGTGAACACTTTGGGTAGTTAATATAATTTAACTTTAAAAAAGGTTAAATGTGAGCAATATGTAGTATTCATACATTCCATAAGAATAATGAGACTGAAAGACGGTTCCTCATTCTATTGCAATCAATAGTCTCATGCCCACTATGATGTGTATGGATATGTATAATGAAAAGCAGTACTATGCAGTTTAAATATCAAAATCAAACCATACACATCTATTTCAAGTATAATTACGTCAAGGATATAGTAGCACAAAGGGAAACAAATATGGCTAGTGACTATTCATAAAACATGTTACAATGATGATAGATTGTTTGTCATTGAGTATTTGATGCAAAATATGTTTAATTGAGAATTAAATAAAATTTTCTCGAATGAATTTTGAATGAAAATTTAGTTCGAGAAATATGAGAATGTTTGATTTTGAATTGAGTTCTTCAATTCTAAAATAAATGATAGAAGTAGTGTTAAATGCTCGGCTCTATATACAAGAAATCAAATCAATATGAGATACCTTCCTACACAAATAATTGCCTCCATTATTTTATAAGAATGGAGATAAAAATAAGTCAAAAGTAATTTATATAGGTGATAAGTGAGAGGTCAAAACTAAAAACACTAATATTAATGTGAAGTATATCAAACGGTGTAAGGGGTTATTAGTAATGACATAACCTAAAGATATGAAATAAATGTTAGAATTAGTGTTAAATGATTGGACCTATAAGAAGTATGTCAAATTGATATAAGATGCCTTCTACTCAGATAATCACCTCCACTATTTTATAAGAATGGAGATAAATCACGTTAAGAGCAATTTATCTAGGTAATAAATAAGAGGTTAAGACTTAAAACACTAATGTTAATGTAGAGTAGTGCACGAGATTATTAGTAATGACATAATCTAAAGATATGATATAGGTGTCCAATCTATCTTAGGATACCAAATATGAGTTCTGATGGGTAGATTAAATGAGTAAATAAGAGAAATCGAGTTAGTCATTAGGTAAATTTGACTATCATCTGTATAGCGTTTTAGGAAAGAAATATGCTCTAATAAAAAAGATAATATCATATCATATTTGTATTTTTGACTAATAAGGATAATATAAGTCATATTGTCAAACTTATATTTTGTGATGATCCTTTGAGACTATATGAACATCAAATCAGAAAACTATTTTCACTCGAATTCTAATTCTAGAGAATTAAGTTAATGATTGTTATCTTAGATTATCATCATAAAATCATGAATTGTTTAATATAATATGAAATTTTAAAAAGTGAACTAATTTGTATTTTGATCATAAAAAAGGTTTTTATGTTGTTAATACTATTTTGTCTCGAAAATCTCTTAAACTTTAATTAAAAATCAAAATTATAGAAATTTTTTAATATTAAAAATATATAGCATATTTTTATAGTAGTCACATGTAACTACTAAAGTAGTTTAGGGTATATATTTACGATAGACACTAATTATTTGAGCTTATCAAACAGTCATATCGCTCATATTTGGGGTCTCTGTAGTTAGACTATATATTCAGGTTATTTCTCAATGGATGTTTCCTCCCGAAATTGTTTAGGTCTTCGTCACTATAAATTCATAGTCAATTCATAGGCAGAAGATAAACTCAAAAATATTGCAAGTTCGTACATACATGAATTTATTATTAAATTGGTTATAGCATAGTTGAAATATTGATATAGTGTAGTGAGAATATAAGACCAAAAGGTTATGTGTTTGAATCCCCTATTTATACTTTTCTAATTGAATTTGTTTAGTATAAAATACCCGATTAACATAATTTGTAAATTATTACATCAATTAGAAGCTTTACTCGATTCTCATCTTAGAAATAATAACCATAAGGTCCCCCATTTTAAAAAATAGTAAATATAAATTATTTAGATTATACATAGACATGATAAAAGAATCCAGATCCTCTGTTTAATATTATTTTGTCTTATTCTGTCTCATAGAATCTCAGCTATTTATTTTACGGGACTCACGCAAAACCTATGCGAAATTTACATAAATAAATAACTAAAATTTATTGAAAACGATAAAATATAATAATATTAGACAAAGAATCTAGTCTCGTAATAAAAAGCCAACAGACAAGTTAGGAAAAGTCAAATTAACACGTTGCTACCCACGTCCCCACGCAACCAGGGAGGGACACTCGAAGAAATGACACAAAATCCATGGGTTTCGAACTTCAAAGTGCTAAAATAATAAACAAACGAAAAGTCTTTAACAGGCAGAGTTTTTTATTGGGTTAAAACACAGTATGTGACCAAAGGACTTTGGAGATTCTAGCCCACTTCTAAACCCTACCGTCCTTGGCATCTCGTACACGTGAATAGCTGCTGTACAGCTTTTTTGTTCTACAGGCTACCCACTATGTAGTAGCTGCGTACTATTAAATTTTTTTTAGATCTGACGTGGGTGTTGTTGTCATCATCCAATGTTTTGTTTGAGAACCCGTTTGAGATATATAATGGAGTTCGTTGTGGCCTGTGAGTACCAACTTGTTGACTTGTGAGTACCAACTTGTTCTTGATTAACAGACTATTAACTAATTTAATATTTTGTTCAAATTAATTGCTAACGGTTCACTAGGCAACATAGTTATAACGAATTACATTAAGACTTGAAACATGACTAGTACGCTTCACTGATATTAACTATAAAGTATAATTTAATTGATAATTGGAATTGATGAACTTCTATAGAAAATAATTAATTGTCAAGATAAATGTATTTAACGTTAATCTAAATTAAAAAGCGACGTATTTAAGTATCTTCAAATATTTATGAATATGAGAATATCATATAATGTTCTTTTCAGGGTGACTGATACAGCGGACTTTGCTTACAAACAAAAAGACACAAAAATTATCATTTTGAAATCTTTTTTTGTTGTATATAATTAATTAATTATGGATGTTCGACATGTTGTCGTGGGACGAGTTTAAAGTTATTTTTCTCAACTAGAGCTGAAAATTTTGCAAATAATATACTTTTTGTTAAAAACAATATCTTGGGTGTATAATAAACACGTAAGAGAGTGTTACCTTGCGACATGTTTCGTAGACTAAAAATACACTCGTAGGACAAGCAAATGAATACTTAAAGTTTGCTTCAAGATAGACATCCGCATGGTAAGGTTCGCTAGCTTCTCTCTAACTTTCTTTTCACACACCCAACCCTAACCCTAGATTTGAACTCTTACCATCCTCCATCCGAATACCATAGCCCTCTATTTCCTTTCCAGCTTTCTTCTTTTTTTGATGACTTGCAAAACAAAACATCAACATATCAAATTGGTTTTCAAAGCTTAAAATGGAGATTGATTTTTCATCATTATCTCGTACCTTTAAAATAGCCACTTCCTAAACCCTCCTCCCCTTCTTAAACCCTCCTCCCCTTCCCAATCTTATACAACCGGTCCTTCTTCCCCATCCCTCTCTTTAACTATCCTTCCCTCTACCTCCGCCATTCCTTCCAGACTTCTTGTCCCTATCGTCGGTGACATTGCTAGGGGACCTAGGAAGACATGGAAACAAGTCGTGGAGATAACTTTGATTCTTCCTTGGTTTTCAGTCCACTTATGGAGATAGAAAAAAAAAACTAATGCTAGCACCTAGTCTAGACATTCTGCAGGAAGGATTTAGGACATGGGAAGCTGCTCTTGTTGGTTTTTTTATGGACAAAAGGCCTGTTTTTTCAGTGATACAAGCATGGACTCAAAAAAACTAGAAAGGGAGAGGTCTAATGGAGGTAATGTTAATTAAGAAGGTTAACTTAATATTTACCTTCTCTTCAAAATCAAAAGCTCAAAAGGTAATTGAAGAAGGCCCTTAACACATCTCTCAACTCCTCTTATTTCTTCAAAATTGGCAACCGGGCATAGAATTAGAAAAAATCATAATGAAGATCATTCCTCTGTGGGTGAATATTCACAAAATTCCTTTAGAACAATGGACTACTAAGGGTTTGAGTATGCTAGCTAGTTACTTGGGGAAACCAATATGTATGAATGAAAACACTGCGTTGATATTTCTAAGAAAATGAAAGATAACATCCCTATCCTAAGGTTAGCAAATGAACACTCTCTTAGAGAGGATAAAGTTATGGTAACATACCAATAGAACTGTCTCTTAAAGCTCAAGGCAAAGAATGAAAACCTACGGGAAGATTCTTCACTAGAGGTGACTATTAGGAGGTGATGGGTAGGGAAAAGCATATTTCAGTAGATAGCAAAGAATATGAGGAGGCAGAACAAGTATCTGAAAATCATGAACTGGTTCAAGTTTATAATGATTCTCCTATAAATGGGGAGAGCATTGATGAGGAGAATAGCCTATATTCAGACCAGCAAGAAGGAGCTCTTCAGAATCCATCGAGTGACCTAAAGAAGTCACTAATGAATAAGGGGGAGAATGTACTAGAAACTAGTGGAATTAATCCAAGTGGAGGAGTTCTTGATCCCAAACAGAATGAACAATGCCTGCAGAAGGCTGATCTGCAGAATGGAGTTTTTCAAGAGGAGTAGTTTGATCAGGTTATCTCTCAGAAAAGTAACAGGAGCAGTAGGAAAGGCTCCAAAGGGAAAAGTAATCTCTTATGGCTCTGGTTTTATGGAATGTCCGAGGAATAAATAACCATTCTAAGCTTAATGTGATAAGGGATTTTGTTCTAAAGAAAAAGTCTTTGGTTTTTTGTCTTTTGGAAACTAAAATTAGAGAAGTTAATCTGAATAAACTATGTTGTTTGGGTAGAAAATGACAGTTTCTTACAAACCACCAATGTCATGCGTATGGAAGAATTATTATTGCTTATGATGGTGAATTTTTTTTATGTGAAGGTTCTAAGATCCAATCAGTAGTTTATTCACACTAAGCTCTACTTCAAAATGAAAAATTATTGTGCTTTAGCTACATTTGTCTATGGTTTTAACACGGTATTTCAAAGAACAGAGCTCTAGAATTCTCTACAAAGAATTAAGGCTTTGATTAATGCTCCACGGTTAGTTAGTGGTGACTTTAACACCACTCTATTTAGATCAGAAGCAGAAGGAAATTGTAACTTACTCAACTATTCTTCTAATATGTTCGACTGTGTCCAAGAGGTAGAACTTACAGATTTAAAATTTGAAGGCCATAGGTTCACTTGGTCAAACAAACAAAGCTCTATTTGGCACATCAGAAAAAATTTGGATAGGGCAATGGTTAATGTGGACTGGCTAAATACTTTCTCAGGAAGCTCAACAAAATTCTTAGACCTTGGAATTTTCGACCATACTCGTATAAGGATTGATAACTTGTTTACTACTACTAGAATCCATCATCCTTTCAGGTTTAACAATTTTCTGGTAAATATAGAGGGGTTTCAAGAAGCAATAATGAAGGGTTTGGAGTGTGAGTTCTATGAGACTAAACAGTACATTTGCCTCCAAAAGCTCAAGTCTATTAAACAGGAATTGAAGAACCTTAACTTAAAGAGAGGTCAAAATGTTTCTCTAAAGAGAGAGAAATAGCTAGAGATAAACTTTCAGTCATTCAGAAATCATTGGCAGATAATCCCACATATGGTACTCTAGCTACAACTAAAAAGGAAGCCCTTAAGAAATTCTTGCAATTAGTGGATAATCAATGTTCTTTATTGAAGCAGAGAGCCAGAGTTAATTGGATAAAGGATGGGGACAAATGCATTAAGCTCTTTTTTAATTCAGTGTTAGCTCGAAGGGAAGTGAATAGAATCACTTCTATTAAAACTGAAGCTGGTGAGTGTTTAGACAAGATGGAATTGCTAAGGAAGCAATGAATTTTTACAAAAACCTCCTAGGTTCAAACGTTTCCCACTAGGATTTGGAGCTGATCTTAGGTTAGGCAGTTTGTTTCAACAAGAATTCCTAAACATGAGGCTTCTTTGTTAATTAGACCAGTTATAGATTAGGAAATAGAGAGGGTCGTTTTTAAAATGAATGGCTCTAAGGCATCGGGACCTGATGGTTTGAATAGGGTGTTCTAGCAAAAAACTTGGGGGGTTAGTTAAAGAGGCTGTGCATGAGTTTTTCCTAAAAGGTGTACTGCTTAAAGAGATTAACAAGACATTCCTTTATTTGGTCCCTAAAAACTCCAACCCGACTACCTGGAGTGAATTCAGACCTATTTCTTGTACTAATTTCCTTTCTAAGATCATTGCCAAGAATTTGGCAAATAGGCTCAAGGAGGTTTTACACTTACTCAGTAGTGAGAATAGCAGCAGGGATATTGGGGATAATATTCTTCTACCCAACGTTTGGTGGGGACAGTTGACAAAACAAAGAAATCCTGCCTCCAATACCGTTTGGTTCATGTCTCCACAAATTTTGTCTACCGACTCCGGAATACAGTGACACTTTTTTCTGTCCGTTCAAAAACCAGAGGACAAAAATAATTTGTCTCTGACTCCGAACAAAGATGCGCGCTTTCTCCCAAATTACCCCTCTCCTCTGATATACATATGCTTGTTTTTCTCTCACAATCGTCCAGATTCACGCCTCTCTCTGCCGATCTCTCTCTCGCTCACCTCTCACCGTCGTGGTCTCGCCGTCGTGGTCTCACCGGCGTGTCTCCGTTCAAGCCCCCCCCCCCTCGACTCTGCCTCTCTGCCTATCTCTCTCTCGCTC
>JANZXV010000210.1:19898948-19911107 GCA_027576455.1 Erythroxylum roigii | reverse complement strand
TCCATTATTTTAGTATTTTATTTATTTATTTTTCTTAATCTAAAAATACCCAAAATTTTCTGAAAATTCCTAAAATTTACCAAAAATTCTGAAATAAGAATATGACTCTCCAAATAAATTTTCAACTTAAAAATAATTCACCAAAAATTTCAAAAATACTCAAAGTGTACGAAAATTGCCAAATCACATTTACTACAGTCCGAATAAATCCATAATTTTCATTTATAACCAATTTACCCGAAAAATGTCATGAATGCATGCCAAAATGCTTATTCACAAATAAGCAAATATTCAAATATGCGATGCATAAAACGTACTAAATTTTCTTAATATCCTAACCCCTAATATGGGGCGTTACATGTTCTCCCACCACCGTACGTGCATGTGTTTAATTTGAACTTTTTAGGGTATGTTTGAGTAATTTGTTTGGTAGGTTTGACTCTTTTGTGAATGGGTAAAAACATTTTAGGCTGAAATGTTAGTGTTAGAAGGTTAAGTTCTCAATTTTTCTTTTAAAGTTGGGATGATTTGTTGATGCATATTAGGTGTTTGATGAAATGCCTCTTGTTAGAAAATTTTGTTAATTTGTGAAGATGGAGTTGATTTGTATCAGAGAATGAGTTAATGGGTGAGCGTACATGCATATTTGGGGGTCACATATAATAATTGAAAAAGATCATTGTCACTTGTATAATTAAGCTACATTAAGAAGCATTTAGTTACTAGAGACCCTAATTAAGAACCCCTAGTAAATATTGCAAAAATATGAAATAAACATTTTATGCATGGTATTTACATCGTAATTAGCATCATTTTGCATTCTTAAGAATAATGCTTAAATTCATGATAAGTATAACATTATACTTAAGACTTGTCATATGTTTTCTAATATATCCTAATTCCTCCTCTACTTCCTTTTCTTAGGGTAGAATGATAATTCCCATCTCTGTTTTAAAATGAAAACTAGATAACTCTTCCTCCTCTTTTATAACTTAGATTATGTGGATGAATTATATCGTAATTAAACTTGATTAGAATTTGATATCGATTAGGACTCTACCTCCTTATATGAATAAATATTTATTGATTAAACTTACCCTTTTCAAATAATTAGGCATTTTAAGTAAACTTAAGGCCTATAAGCCTAAAGAAGGATGACGAGTTGTGCCAAATTGGTCAGTCCCATCTATACACTCATTAGGAATATTGTTTTCCCCTAAGTTTCTTCTCTAAACTTTGATCGAGAATAAAAATTTTTAGTATTGAAGTCTATTTAACTTAATCAGGATAAACTTTAGATTCCTCAAGGATCATCTCTTAATCATTCAACCATATGACCATATGTCTATAATGGGTAGGCCAAAATAATCCAACTTTGTTCCTTAAACATTATTTCATAAACCAATATATGTACGCTAAAAACAAGCAAAAAAGAAACACCAACCTTTAGATATCCATCTTATGTTTAACTGTCAAGCCTTCATAAGTCACATTGATGACTTAAGAAGAATCTTCATCTTCCTTTAGAAGATTCATTAGGATTATTCCTAGGTAAAATTTCTTATGAAATACATTTATCCCTCATAATATATAGAAACTTCGAGTAACTGTAGGGGATAAATTATCATTTAATCTTAATTGTTGACTCAAGTCAATCTCAATTAGCCATCCCTCTATATAAGGTGCATGATGTCAAGATGGTTCACTTCATAATTTTTTATAATTGTCGATAAAGAAAATACCACCAACCCTTTGTATATCTATTTGCATTCTTCAGGAAGATGTCATCGTTGGATTTATTTTTCAGCTTGCTTACATGAGAAGAATTAGTGTTAAGGGGGTAAAAAAGTTTGTGTTCTTTTTTAAGCTTCAATCTTCCTTTACCCTTTTAAATTATGATGGTAGCATAGATGACAATGGTAGTTCAAATAATGAGATGATAACCTCTTATTCTATTGAATATAGTGATGTCAGATAAATGGCCTCCAATTTTTGGAATAATATCCATGTATTTGTCAAGTCTAGTGAGACCATATTACCCTAACCTATGTATTCAAATGACAAGGCCACTTTTAAGATGTCATATGAACATGATCCAATCAAGTTTAAGAAAGTGTTTTGCTTATACATGTCTCGCTTGGTATCCATGCTTAAAGACTTCGATAAGATCTTCACAATGTGATTAAAGTCAAATGAACATAAGAGGATTGAGTTTTAAAAGATCATGGAGAGATTCCACATCCCTGAGGAGATAAGGCTATAAATTATTTTTCCAACCTTGTTATTATAAGGAAGACCCATCAAGATGTTTCTTTCATTTATCTTGTCAAAAATTTGTATACTCTTTCATAATGAACAACTTCCTAACAATATTGTCACCTCATAATTGCTCCTACCTTACTCAATATGTTTGAATTTCATGGTTCTTCACCGTTATCCCTTCTTCTAGGTTTTTTAGATCTTCTAGGCTTCTTATTGATCAAAGGAGGTAATACGAGCTACAATTTTATTTGTTCTTTCTTAAAAAATTTTCACGCATTCTAAACTGTCCTCAATACGTTTCAATATGATTGTTTTAATATATCCCGATTTCTAAACTATTAACAATTTTGTTCTTAGTTGTAGGAACTCATTTGTTGGCAGTATTTATTTTCCGAACAAGATGAAGAGAAGCTTTAGCAGGTATTGAAATGAGATTCATTTCTTTATATTTTTGACAATGTCAACAATGACTTTGCACACATTTTAATCGAAATTGTATCAGTTTTTATATTATTCATTGGATCTCCGTCATAATCTTCTTTCACGTACTTCAGGAAGATCCTTTTGCGTGTTAGTTGAGGTAAGTGAATTTGTTTTTGACTACTTCTAATTGAACTTTGTTTAATTTGGGTATTTGTTTGCGGTTTGAACTTCCCATGTGAACGTATTACATGGTTGATTTAATTTGGCTTGCACGAACTGAAACTTGTTTGTGGCATAAACTTCGATTTATCAATAAATTAATATAGGATTAGTTTGACTTATATTATTGTTCCACTGAACTTAATTATGTCAATCTGTTACTTCATTGATGCTCTTTGAAATGATTATGTTTTGTTTACTTTTCATATGCGAATTTTTACATGGTTGTTTTTTTTAATTGTATATGTTAAACTAATTTATTAAATTAAGTATATATAATTTTATGAATACTTATTATATTTGGTACTAGTACATATTTAATATAGGTTAAATATCAAACTTTTAACAATTGTTCTCTTCTAACATATATGATTGCAAACATATATGTTCGATCTTCAGTTTACAAATATTTTACATCTCAACCCATAAACCTTAACCTATAACCCGTGATGGAGCTCCCATGAGGCTTATCGGTGAAAAATACCAAGAGCCTAGGAGTTAGAATGAGAACTTGTTCTGTTGATTCACAAGTCTTATCTTAGATGTTTTGTAATCTTTGGCTAACATTAATGATACTAACTATGGATTCATTGTTTTAAATCAGCAGTTTTCTAGAAATGAGTTTCCGGGATAGATCTTGGATGTATAGACGATTAACACCTTATGGTTTCATTAATCCTGAATTTGTTGAGGGAGTTGAAGCTTGTATTTATTATGCATGTTCTCAACTTGCATATATGGATGGGCCAAAGATCAGATGTCCATGTAAAAAGTGCAAACACAAATGTTTCCTTCCTATTGATGAAGTTAATGGGCATTTGTTGAGAAAAGGGTTTGTCCCCAATTAATGAGTATCTAATCTGACAATATGTAAGTTCTATACTAATTGTGTTGTAGGTAAACCATTTCGTACCGTTTCATTTACAAGTTTAGCCATAGTGGAAATGCTGCTGCAAGAATGTGTTCAAAACCTTACACGTGAGGAAAGAACTTTCACTGTTTCTATTGGTGCATTCGAACATGCCAGGACCTTTCTCAGGAATCCAGCCATTGGGGACTCATTTACCTTTACCGACTCTCATGTCACTTGGAATTCAAGAAAATAATTATATCATTGTGATTTATCTCTGCAATACACTAGACTCAACTTTAAACTAATTATATTATTGTTCTATGACTATAACAATTATTCTCATAATTGAATTCAAAGTTTGTACTTCAATATGATATTCAATAAATCGCCTTATTTCCTTTTGCATATAATATTGGATTCAAATTCAAATTCTTATATTTCTAGAAAATTCAATAAACAATGAATTTCAGGTAGAAATATGCCACCAAAGAGACAACGTGATGTAATGCGGCCCAGGCTCAGAGGCATGTTCGGAGGTACTTACTGTGAGGGTGGACCATCACTGTCTCCAGCTACAACTAAATCACCACCTCCACCTCCAGGGCCTACAGTTGCAGATGAATCATCACCTACTGCTCTTGATGCTTCACCATCCACCACTCATACATCATCCATTACTCCTATAGTGGATGAAGGAGACAACTGCTAGCTGGAGCTGAGGGACCTGATGGAAGAAAGTGTATAAAAATAGTCAATAATCTGTAAGTGAAATCACATGAAACACTATATATGTTTATAATTAAGTTATAGGTTTAAATTTTTTCAAATGATATAAAATTATTTGTTCTTATATTAGGTTGATTCTGTCTGGACCGTTTTTCAGAAATATGACATCCACATTTAAGGAGAGGATTGATCCTGAAGGTTATGTATGGAAGAAGATCTCTTAGGCCACAAAGACATTTTACTTTTAGGAGTTTGAACTACAATATGCAAATAATTTTCTTTTTTCATTTATTTGTATACATTAATTAGATAAATATTATTACATTATAAGTTATTGATTTTTTTCTTTTTATTTCAGAAACAATTTTACTGGAATTCTGGTATCGACAGGATCATGGTATAAATGTCTGGTGCCATATATGGCTGTGTTGAGTTATTTGCTTTTTTCAATAGGGGATAATATAATAAAAATAGAGGAGACTCTGCTAAAATTTTTATAAATTCTAGTTTAACTTATAACATTTTATTGTTATGCAGGAAAAGTCTATGGGCATAAGGCCTATACCCCGTCAGTTGTTCTTGTATACTCACACTAAGAAGCATGACGGTGTGACATTTGTCAACAGCCGATGTAGAGAATTGAATGTATGCGAAATTTATGCTTTAATATTCATTTTTAGTAATTATCACTGACTAATATAAGCATTGCCTCCTGATAGGATCAAATACAAGAAAGCATTCAGCAATAGTCTCAGGGAGAACACGCTATTGATGAGGGTCAGGCATACTTTGATGCAGTGGGTGGTAGGGACAGTTGTGGAAGGATCTTCGGGCCAGGCTCATTTGCGAACACAGGTTATTCGCACTCCTCTACATACAGTACAACAGCATCAAGTAGACGGCCGACAATGGAACAGATCCATCAGCTTGAGAGCACAGTGCAGACATTGACAAGTTAGTTGCAACAGACGATGGAGTATATGACTATGTTCCAAAATGACATGGAGCAGTTGAAGGGGAGGGCTAGAGACTCAGACCATCCGTGGTCACCAGGACAATAGAATTATTGAAGTCATTTGGTTTGAATTTATGTACAATTTAATGTTTTTATTATCAATGAATTTTTTTTTAACTTTATATGATCAATCAACTTTCTGTTTAAACAAATTAAATATATAAACAAATCAACAAATTATGCACAGATAATTCATAACTGTTGAAATTATGCATTAATAATAAAATTATGAAATAAAATTTAATGTCAGGATTTTAAAAAAGAAAATTTAATACCTTTATGGTAAAGTCACCGATGGAATATTAGTTTCATATTTACCGACGGTTTATCATAAATCGTCGCAAAAATGCAACATATTTATGGTGCTCACCAATGGAATTTTAGTTTCCGTCGGTGAAGTGAGTGATATTTATAGACGGTTAGTGATTCACCGTCGGAAAAAATGCACATATTTACGTTAGACTCACCGATGAAATTTTAATTCACCGTCGATATAGTGAGTCATATTTACCAACGGTTTTTCATAAACTGTCGGAAAAGTTTAACATTTTTACTATAGTGTCATCGACAGATTCACATAACCGTTTGTATATTTATCGACGGTAACAATTTTTACCATCGATAAATATACCAACGGAAAGTGTATTCCGTCTGTATATTTTTTTAAGGTTAGAATTGCCGTCGGCAAATTTATCGACTGCCAATTTCATAATGCATTTGTCCGTCAATGAATTCCGTCGCTAAATTTTATTACCGACAATATATTAATGTTTTCCGTAGGTAATTTTCGTCGATAAACCACCTTTTTCTTGTAGTGCCTGGCTTCAACGTTATCAACTCTACAATTACCATAATTAAGCTCAATGTTCTAAGTTTTCTAAAATTTTAATTTAAATATATTATAGTTTAATTAAATTTAAAAAATTAATTATATTATGTGATATTGACTTTTTGTTAATATAAATAGTAAGTATAATTTTATAAAAATAATTTTTGTATTTTATAATATCTCATAACATTTTATATCTTTATAATTTTATAATGAATATCAAAAAGACATTAATTTTATGGTAAAGAATTATATATTATAAAAAGTTGAAACACTTGAATATAATTAAGTTTGTAATAAATTTATATATTAAAAATATAAATTATTTTGATAATAATTTTAATTTATTATAACATTATAATTAAATATTAATTAAATTAGTTATTTACATATTTATATTTAATTTGAATTTAAAGTTTTGGTTGAAGTAACTTTTTTCAAATTAAAATCTTTAACGTCTTCACTTATATTTATGGTCGAAGGTGCAAATTATCCTCTAATATTTCTTAAAAGATCTAAATTAATATATATTATTATCTGTAGTACTATTTTACATCTTAATATGCCCGGGGCTTAGATTCATAAGGGGCCCCTCATTAAAATAGTTGAAAATTTTGGAAGTTAATAAATCTATTCATTAAAAGGGGTAGAAACTGAAAAGTCAATATGTTGGGTCCGTACTTTGTGTATCGGGCTTGGATCCCCGACCCCGTTACCGAGCTACGCTACCCAACCTTAATCAGTATTGTCCTCTTTGGCCTTGGGGAGTTTCTAGCACTCGAACCCATGACCTCAAGGTACTTAGAAACAACAAAACCTTGAGGTCATGGGTTCGAGTACTAAAAACTCCCCAATGTCAAAGAGGATAATACTGATTAAGGTTGGGTGACGTAGCCCGGTAACGGAGTCGGGGATCCAAGTCCGATACACAAAGTACGGACCCAACACAATAAGTTTTCTTTAAGATGTTTATATATATCAAAAGATTAAATTATAGTTGAATTTCTTATTTTGAATTTTAATATTTACTGAATAGAGGTAAAGAAGAGTTCAGTTCTAAGTATCAATTGAGTGGTCTGACGATTTTATTTTAATCTTGTTAAGGAGAAGAAATAAACAAGTTCTTTTATATTTCTCTTATATATTTTTTATTTCCATTTATTTCGGATGTGCACATGGACATTAAACTTTAAAATAAAGGAAATTTAGAGATTTAGAGATATATGCTAACATCTTTATTAGCAATGATATGTTTTATTAATATAACAATATTTGATCCTAATATATGATTGGAATTTCAATCTTTCACTTTTTGTTTAAATTCTAGCTTTCAATAAAAACAATGTTTTAAATACTAGACTAAAAGTTAAATCGATAATATAAGAAGTTTAAGATTTAAAAGATTCAACCGGTATTAGACTATTATAAACTCGACTAAAGATTGAATAAAATTAAAGAATTTAAAATATGATTAAAAGAGATTGTTCTTACACATCAAAGATTTTGAAGTTTAATTGACAAAAGAGATTGTTAAATGAAAATTAATTGATTTATTTTAGTTTATAAGAATTTATTAATTAATAAACTGATCGATTTTTAACAACAAAAGTTATTAAAATAAATCAAACTAAAAAATAAAAAATTAATCGGATAGGTTTTATTATTGATAAAAAGTATCGATTGTCCCTTTATGTTTCTATTATATAATATTCTCTACCAAAAAAGAATCTAAGTTGGAGGAAAAAGATTTGGGACAAGGGCTGTGAGGTTGATGATTTTTTAAAAGTAGAATTTTTAAAAACATTTAAATAAGTAAGATAATATCTCATCCAGGATGAACTAAATTGTTGTGGGTCCCATCAGTAATTAGATTATAATGGATGAGCATTTATTTAAAAGTACTGATTAAAAAATTGAAAAAACATAATTATTATGGCATTTTACCTCTCTTTTAGCACTTAAAAGATTTATTATTTGGTGTTAGATATTTATGTAATAACTAATAATTTATGCATTATGTACAAATTTTTTAATTAAATTAATTTAAAATAATTTGACAAATATTTATTACAGTAAATAATAAATATTTTGTACAAAAGAAATTAAGTATATAAATTTGAATTAAATATTAATTAAATAACATGTAGTTATCTCAGTGACCCATGCAATTTTATTTATTTCAATTAAATCTTATCAAACTTCTGTGAAATTTTGTTTTAGCATAATATGACTTCTTGACCTACAAAATAAGTTAAAAGTTTATTTTAAACATCAAATTTTAAATTGTTGTTATCATGGCAATTTAATTATAGTGATTAAGACTATTACATGGATGTTATATAACATGCTATACTAGTGCAATCAAATTTATACAAGGTTAATCATCCCATTATTATTTTATCTAGATTTTCAAATTTTATTCTTCAAATATATTTTTTAAATATTTGTCATAAGTTTCCTAATTTTAAAATTTTTAACTAATTCTTGTTAGTATTTTTTAACATAAATCATATGATACTTTGAATCAAAATTTATCCTAATAATTTATCTTTCTTTCATTTCGCAAATATCATAGTAAATTACTCTTTATTTGTGTTCATTTTTATATAGAATATTAAAGTTTTCTCTTTTTGGTTTTCCTATATCACATATATATAATTACATGGATATATTTTTGGATATATGATCGAGCTATTGTTGTTCTTTTATACTCATCTCCTTCTTTCAGTTTCATACATATGCTACGTGCTTATCATAATCATAATCTTACTTTTAGTGCTATTACGCATTCTTGTGTCAAAGCACTAAGGGGTTCAAAAGTGAATACTTGAAATAAATTAAAGGGCGTTATATATGCTACGTGTTTATCATAATCTTAATCTTATTTTTAGTGATATGACACATTCTTGTGTTAAAGTTGTTTCACATTTTAGAGTTGTGCAAAACATATATGCATTATTTTCAAGTTCTCCTAAAAGGTGGAAGATTTTACTTGATAATGTTTTGGGCTTAACCTTGAAATTATTGTCTATCACTCGTTAGGAGAGTCGAACAAAAAGTGCTAACCTATTATATTTCAAGCTTCTCAAATAACATTGGCTTTAGTATGATATATTTTGAGAAACAAAGGGTTTGCCTCTAGTATGAATATTGTCAAAAGTCTTGCACATAAGATGAATGTAAAGCCTACATTTCTAACTAGACATTGTATTATTAGCAAAAGACAATTTGATGAAAATGATCGCAATGAAGAAATACAATCAGCTGAAGATTCCTTTAAAGTTAGTTACTTTCTAGTTATTATGACAATTGCTTCATTGAAGAATATATTTGAACAATTAATGAAATTTGAAAATATTTTTGAATTTTTATTTAATTCAAATAAATTGAGGTTGTTGGATAATAATGAACTAAGAGAATGTTGCAATAATTTTACAACTAATTTTTCCTTGTGATAATGTGTCAAATGTGAATTTAGATTATCTTTTTCTAAATTAAAAGTGTTGCAACTAACTTGAGTTAATGTCATTAGTTAAAATTCTTGAATTTGTTAAAGTTGTAGATTGTTATCCAAATATTTCAATTGCTTATCCAGTTCTATTGATTGCACCTATAACTGTAACATCAGCTTAGAGAATTTTTTCAAAGTTAAAATTATTGAAAACATACTTATGGTCATTAAAGTCACAAGAATGGTTAAATGGTTTAGTTATTTTATGTATCGAGAAGGATATAAGAACAATATTGATCTTGATACTATTATTAATGATTTTTCATATAGAAATGTGCGGAGAAATTGTTTTTCGTGATTGTTTGTATACTTGTTAGTTCAATTCTTTTGGTGTTTTGCAATATGATATTATTGTTTGGTTGTTGCTACTTCTATTTTGTTATTACTGATACTATTAGTGATTTTATTATTGCTGACATTTGCACTATGTTGTTAGCTGTTGTTATGATCATTTAGTATTTTTTTGAGTATGTACTTATGACCTGAGTCACTTATGTTAGGATACTAAATTTTAATAATAAAAATATGCTTTTAAAGTTTACATATTTTTATATTACCAATTCATTAGGACTCTTTTTACTTTATCTTAGACCTATAAAATGTTAGAAACAACCTTGATCTTAATATTTACAAAATAGTTTTTTTAACCCAAAATTCAAAATTTGAAAGGTTCTATAGATTGATTATTGGACTTTTTAACTAATCCAATGTTGTATATTAGTTGGGTAACATGAATTTGTTGGACGTTGGTGTGAATTCTTTAAAATTAAAATTAAAATTTCTTATTTTAATAGTTTTAATTATTAAACAATCAATTTGAAAAAAAAAATGCCATGCATATACTTGTGAATTATTAGTTTAAATGGTGAGGGAACTTCGATTTATTTAAGAACCTTGTTTCAGTTTTGTGCTAGATGTTAATGTATAAGTACTCATTGCCCACAAAATCAACAAAGTTTTACAACCAAACCAATATAAGTGAAATATAAGCTTCATTTTAAGATTTCAACAAAAAGCAAAACTTTTTTAAAGACAACTGTTTTAAGATTTATAGACCAACAACAATTAAAATTTCATACCATAATATATGTAAGAGAACTACACTTTAGAGTTCAAATTTTCTTAAGCATAGAGAGATCAACAGGAAATGAGTCATTAACACATTGTTAGAGAAATTAAAGAAGTGAAGATCTAAAACAATAAAACTCTAAGGAGGGATGGGACCAAAGAATTCCAGAGATCTATTTCGTTATCAATATCTTGCTTGCCTAACCAGTAGAAAAATGAAGATAGTAGTTTACTATTAAAGTTTTCATGCTAAAGTTTTAGAAAAATCTTATCATTACATCTTTACCATACATGTAACAGCCCAGTCCACCCGCCCACAAATATTGTCCGCTTTAGGTTGCCCCTTGGGCCGAACCCCTCACGGTTTTACTCTTCTCACCTTTGGGAAAACACGTCTAAGGGGGAGAGGTATCTATACCCTTATAAGGCATATTTCGTTCTCCTCTCCAACCGATGTGGGATCTCATAATTCTCTCCACCCCCTTAGAGCCCAGCCCTCTTTAGAGCCCAACCTAGCTGGCACAACGGTTCGAGTACTGGCTCTGATACCACTTGTAATAGCCCAAACCATCCGCCCACAGATATTGTCCACTTTGGGTTGCCCCTCAGGCCAAACCCCTTATGATTTTACTTTTTTCACCTTTAGAAAAACGTGTCATAGGGGGAAAGGCATCCATACCCTTATAAGTCGTACTTCGTTCCCCTGTCCAACCGATATGGGATCTCACAATCCACCCCCTCTTAGGGCCCAACCTAGCTGACATAACAGTTCAGGTACTGGTTCTGATACCATTTGTAACAGCCTAGACCACCCGCTCATAGATATTGTCCGCTTTGGGTTGCCCCTCGGGCCAAACCCTTCACGGTTTTACTTTTTTCACCCTTGGAAAAACACGTCTATGGTGGAGAGGTATTCACACCCTTATAAGGCATACTTCGTTTCCCTCTCCAGCCGATGTGGGATCTCATCATCCACCCCCCTAAGGGCCCAACCCTCTTTAAGGCCCAGCGTCCTATGCTGGCACATTGGGTCGGGAATCGGCTCTGATACCACTTGTAACACCCTATACCACCTGCCTATAGATATCGTCCTCTTTGGGTTGCCCCTCAGGCCAAACCCCTCACGGTTTTGCTTTCCCCACCCTTGGGAAAACGCGTCTATGGTGGAGAGGTATCCATACCCTTATAAAACATACTTCGTTCCCCTCTCTAGCCAATGTGGGATCTCATCATCTACCCCCTTAGGGCTCAAC
>JANZXV010000210.1:19860263-19877718 GCA_027576455.1 Erythroxylum roigii | reverse complement strand
TTTCTTACCAAATCTATACATTTTATTATTATCAAAACATTAAGGGATTTATTTTGTCAACCACCATTGGTCCAACACTAGTCTATCCGAATTATTGATATCCCATCTCATTAATCCTATGACTAGGGAAAGTTTAGATACTAACATAATTACACATGATATGAATCTCATTATCATGATATCATTATGATTTCCTCCATGCTATGTTTTGTACCAAGGACTTCATTAAATCAGTTCAAGATCAATATCAAATCCATAAATGTATAAATATCGAAATAATGAAAAATGTCTTTATTAATCATAAAATGATTTGTATAATAAGTGCTAAAGGTGATTGCCTTTAGAACACTTCTCTAACGTTCAAGACATCCTCCTTTTGCCAAATTTGGGTATTGAGATATGAGTTTTGTATAAGAGGAGCCAGCATTGTCTTCCATTCCAAGGATCCAGCCTATAGCAAATCTTCTTGTCTATTTTGTGGGTTCTTCCTTTTTGCTCTATAGTCTTATCTCTTTGTTTCTTGTCCTTATAAGTCAACAATGGTAGCTCTTTTGTCTATGTTTAACTATTAGGTGTTATCACTTCCTTGAACTATCATTTTCTAGCCCTCTTTCTACTTCTCTTTTACGTTTTTATGTTACCCAAATAAGTTAGATACTTGGTACAAAGTGAGTTTCGTACAATGAAAATGTGTCTTTATTTTATGATGTAGATCAAGTTTATTATATAAACAATCTACATATTTAGAACTTAATTTTATGGAATTATTCAATCATTAAGATGAAAATGAAGTAAAAGAATGTATGGATTTATTCAAATTTTACTTTATTGTACAAGGCTTTCAAGTGATTACTATCGAGTT
Organism: Erythroxylum roigii; assembly: GCA_027576455.1. NCBI lineage: Eukaryota > Viridiplantae > Streptophyta > Magnoliopsida > Malpighiales > Erythroxylaceae > Erythroxylum > Erythroxylum roigii. The sequence continues at coordinate 19,876,856 of JANZXV010000210.1, read as the reverse complement.
TTATAGAAATTATTAGCCAAATTTTAACAAAATGTTCAAAATTTATAGGATTTATTGTTCAAAATTTGTTGAGTGGTTATTATCGGGTTATAGAACTTCTTATTATAATTTAAAAACGGACAAATAGAATTAGGCAACATACCTTACTTATAAATTATGTCATAAATTGGAAATTTTATGCTTTTAAATAGTAAATAGGAGATGGGAGATTTTGTGCTTTTAAATAGTAAATAGGTAAGGACCATATTTCTTTCCAAACGTCATCCTTTTCACATCTTGAATCAAAAGGTTGATTTTATATTCGATAGAGAAGGATCCCTTTTGTTATAACTTCGACAAGACAGAACAAGCTTCATCACAGTATATCAGGACAATATAATTGATAATATAGCAAGCACCAATTACGAACATATAAAATGAAATTGTTATTTCACGTGGTTTACAAAATAAATCTAACACAAATTACAAAATAAACATGTTTAAATAACCGATTGATCAACTTGTTGGCCACTTCTCCAAATTATTACTCTCCTCTTAGTTATTATAGCTTGTAATTTTCTTAATGAGATGCTAGATTTACCTTTAAACATAATACCTCTTGTTTCAAAAGACAACTTAAAAGATCTTGGGTCTTTATGTACAAATTTTTATTTAGTATTTTTGGTAGGATCAGCAACCCATGAAATTACCCGTGAATGTCATGTAGATTAAACACACATTAACCCTTTTATTAGTGACAATGATTTGAAGTAATTAAGTACTTGTTAAACTTATATTTATGCTTTATTGATTAGATATTCATTCCTGATTAATTGAGTTGTTGCTTTCAGTACCAGTTTACTAAAAAAATTGTAAAATGAGTAGCATATTTTACAAAACCATATTTTATTAAAAATCTCTACTTCATGCAAGTTTACCTATGAATGGTGGGTCTCAATTGATGTTGGTCTTGCTAATCCTTCTTCAATTATAAACCACTTTGTTGAATTCATTAAGACCTACAAGATAATATCCATAATGTTAACATTGAAAACTAAACAAAAAGATGTTGAACTACTAGTTACTTATATTTGCAGGTTGTTCATTAGGTCTTATTATATTACAACTTTTGTTATTGTGCCTAGAAGTTCCACACTTTTTATATTTATGCACTTGACCATTTTGTGTCATTTTGCTTGCACTAGGCACCTTCGTTGGTTCATTATTATCTCTTTTTCTTGCATTTTTCAATCTTCCTGACATTATTCTTTTAGTTGGTGGAAGAATCTATTGAGCTTAAGCCCCTAATAGGCTACAACACTTAATCATAGACCTTTAGAAATATATTCTTTTTGTAATAGTCATTGACAAATATCTCTGGTCTTTTTTTGGAGTGATTGATTGCACTAATAGCATATTTGCATGAATAACCACATATTTCCTCTGCTCTACAGCTATAACAATTGTGTCTTTCTAGGCTGACAACATATTTCCCATCTTCTTTACTCACCTTATAGGCTCCATCTCCATTCCACACGATCCTCTATTGCATTGCCTCTTTATTTTTTTAATCATTTTAACAATTTTCGATGCAACATCTAACTTCCATTTGTACACATATGCCCTCCTTTCATAATGTCCCTTTATAATTATTGTCATGCTGGTCCTTAATATACTAATCACTAGTCTATCCCTTGCAGGTAGTATCCATCTGTTAAAAGTCTCACTCATGTTATTTTCAACTGTTGGACACTTTAACTTAATAATTAATATGACCTAAGTTTCCTTTGGATATTTAACGAGCCTCTTATCCATTCTCATTCGATCACAACAATGGGGGAGTAAGTCAATATAGAAAAAAACTCACTTTGAGTTTAGGGATAATCATACTCGCAGAGAAGTAACATATCTAGGTCTTATTTTGTCCAACCTCTTTAGTTACTTTTTGAAATCTTTAATATATGTTGAATATGCACCTGTCTCCTTAAGTCTTTTCTACTCTTATATACATGTCAATTATGATAAATATGTCTGACATTCATTCTATGACACGCATTAGGTAGTCGTAACAACTTTGATTAATCCTTATATACACAAATCAATCAAAACATGTATGTACATTAGATATATGAGAAACATATAACAAGGTAATATTATATAAACTAGCAAACAAAAAATGTATGTACCTTTTTCATATCAAATATTATGGTGACTCTCTCCATAGTCATCTCTTAGTAGTAGTATGAACCAAATCTATGAATTAGTATTTTTCACTTCCAGAAAATCCCATGTTATAAGATGCATACATCCATCTCCATTCCTTTTAAATGCATTAATTACTTGCCCTTGAAATTTAATCTTAAAAAGCAACTGTCTATTCCAAGTATGGGCTTAAGTGTTTCAACTTTCATTACTACAAAATGAATATATAACCTTTTAAATTGCAACAATGATGTATCCTGACTCCTTGACAACTGCATTTCTACTGTTGAACCAGGATTGATGATTGACTCATTGATATAACCATGAAGCATGGAATATTCATGAGCATAGTCTAATGCTCTGTCCTTCATTAACTTCCTTTTGGCAGCTTTATATATACTTGAATTCACAAATATATTCAATTTCTCCCTACATTCTTCAATCATCTTTCTTACAGTTAAGCTAAACTTCTCTAAAATTATGTCTTTAAAGTGCCTACTCAAAAACTTGGATGATACCATTTTAAGTATGTGAGTTGTGAAACATGTATACACTATCTCCTGATTTTGAAATATTTACTATTCTTATCATATGTTACACATAATTGCCACGTGTATCGTTCAAGGCATCCCACTCTAATCCTTTTATATTCACTTTCTTTCCAGCTGAAATTAGATCTTGTGGCTATTGAATACTTAATAAAATAATCCTTAAATTATTTCGCATTGTCAAGCCCATTTTGATGTTCCACTACTTACTTTATGTTGAACACTTTTACCACGCCTTCTAATTGCCTCCACAAACTCCTCTCCACTAAGGTACTCTTCATTGTCGAGAAAACTAATATAATTAATAGAGTCAATCTCCTTTGATTGGTGGCCATCTGGAATTAACATGTCAGATAAATAAACTCCATCAACTAGGTTATCATTATCAAAATCATGCTCAGGCATCAAATCTCCTTCAAGCTCTATATTGATATCAGGCTTAATATCTTTATTAGACTAAACATTCCTATCATACTAAATATCCTTATTAGGCACAATATCTTCATCAAATTGAACATCACTATCAAGCCTCACATTAGCATTGGGATGAATATATTAATCAGACACAACTTTTGTTATAGCCAAAACTTTTAGAGCCAAAATTGAAATGTCAAGCTTATGTGTAATATGCAACTCAATTGTCCCATATATTTTCAAAAGGTTTATTAACCTAAAATAAGTCTTTATGACTTATTGAATATAAAACACGGTTCTCTGAAATAAGCCATATCAATTTGTTGGTAACCAAGTTTGTTTCCCATATTGTAAATTTGCCTATAAATGACAAAATCATGGTCAACTTTATCATAATAACATGATGACCCTCCCTCATAAGTCAACTTAGGATCTAACTTAAAGTAGTCACCATAATATAATTTAAAGCTTCCATATTAAGTTATTAGGCCCCTGCTATTGTTTAATTCATAAGCAAAAGGTTAAGAAATTTTAAAGGTTAAGAATCAGTAGTGTGTATATTAATGGAACAAACATTATATAACTTCAATCCTAGCGTTGTGCAAGAGCACCTAACTAGAGCCCACCCTCATAAAGTAACATTGAAGGCCATCTTTCTTATAATTTTTTGCTCATAAAATCCTAATTAATAGCTGAGAGGTGGAAGAGACAATCTCTTTTTCTTGGGCATCAATAGTAATGTTAAAAAAGGAAGTTAACTTTTCAGCTTCCATATTTAATGTTAACTTCATGTATTTGTAAATTTCTTTTAAGCATTTTGCTGTATTTTTAACCCTCTAACATTTTTATTTCCATCAACGTATAAATCTAAGATACTCCAACACAAGAACTAACATCAAAAGATTTTCATGGTTCTAACTTCTGAGTTATAATTCCAAGGTAAAGTTTCTGATTTTTTCTATGTATTTTTCATCTTACTAAATACTTCAATATATTATAATTACTTTATCTCCTCTAACAACATTTGCTTATACATACGATGTTTGACAATGTTTATGTGGAAATAATAAACATCTTATTAATTAAGTTTTATAATGAATATGGAGTATTACTATTATTCCATGTTTTAATTATAATAAAAAATTCTTTTTTATAAAAATTAATTATTCTTTTTTCATGCAAAGCCTTTGTTTTTTCTTGTTTTATATGTTTCAGTTTAGTTCGCTTGGCTATAAAAGAAAACATTGAAAGAATGAATTGTAAGTTGTTAGCTGAATCACTTCCTAAAAAAGCTTTTGGGAACCAATTTGTCATTCACGTGGACACTATATTAGCATTTTAAATTAGTGCATTAATATAAATGATATTGTGAGTCTCATAATGTTGCATTTACTATCACCCCACATAGCTATTACAATCACTCATCATCTTGAGATTATTACAATCACTCATCATCTTGAGAAATTTTGAAACTAGTTCTATTGTCTAATATGATGTTTTGATATTAATTTATGATAAACCAAAATTGACAAAAATGAATAAAATATTTTAATTTTATATTAAAACGAAAATGATGTATAAAGAATATTGGGTATTTATATAAATTAATAATATTATATAAGAGAAAATTTTCCATAGATCTAGAATCTGTCTATATTTATAATTTATACACATTAACATAGCAATAAATTTTTATTTTATGATTAGTTAATATTTATTAATATTTTAAATACATTTGTAGTATTAGAAATTATATAAAACTATAAGGATAATTAACTAATAACGATTTTGACAATTTCATAATTAGATTCTCCTACTACTAATATTTTCTAAATTAAGTACCTTATACTAAATTAAAATCATTTATTAATAGTATTAACATAATGATTATTTGGCATGATATTTTATTCGCTATTAACATGGTGAGTAAAAAGTTCTAGTCTAAATCTATGTGCATTAATGCTACCATAGAGCAATTAGAAGGTGTGATGATATTTTTTGATAAATATAGAGACGAAGGGTTTACCTTCGATATGAATATGGCCAAAATTTTTGCAAATGAGATGAATGTAAAGCTTACATTTCCAACTAGACGTTGTATTATTAAGAAAAGACAATTTAATGAAAATGATCATGATGGAGAAATACAATCAAATGAGGATTCTTTTAGAGTTAATGTCATTAGCTAAAATTTTAGAATTTATTAAAGTTGCATATTATAATCTAAATGTTTCAATTGTTTATTGAATTTTATTGAGTATACCTGTGATTGTAACATCAGTTCAGGAAAAATTTTCAAAGTTAAAATTATTGAAAACCTACTTAAGGTCATCAATGTCAGAAGAAAGGTTGACTAATTTAACTATTTTATATATCGAGAGGGATAAGTTGGACAATATTGATCTTGATACTATTATTAATGATTTTGCATCTAGAAATGTATGGAGAAATTGTTTTTCATAAATCATGATCATCTGTGTGCTTATTAGTACAACTCTCTTAGTGTTTTACAATATGATATTGCTGTTTGATTGCTACTACTGACTGCTATTTTGTTATTACTGCTACTATTTTTATGATTTTATTGTTGCTAACATTTGCAAGATGTTATGAGTTGATAATATAATCATTTAGTATTTTGTTGACTATGTAAACTTATAAATTGAGTTACTTAAGTATGAATATTAAATTTTAATAATAAAAGTATGCTTTTAAATTTTACACATTTTAATATTGTCGATTTATTGTGGTCCTTCTTTTTACTTTGCTCAGTACATATAAAACGTTAGAAACGGCCCTAATCAATAGAATGGTAACGGTTGTCCAAATTATATTTAATTATTAATAATTAAATAAAATTTCATTTCATATTCTAATGCCGTATGTTCAATAATAATATCTCCAGATTAGATGTTATTATAGTAAAATAAGTTAAACAGGAAAAGAATACAGAAATGTATGACATCTAGATAAGGACTATAACTAGGCAAAATTGGTAAGAAATACAACCTTCCGATGTGATATATGTCTAGATTAGATGATGTTTATAGTAAAGGAAGTTAAACAACGTAAAGAATATAAAGAAGTGTGACTCGAACTCTTATCCATGCAATGTAATGTAATTGTCTTAATAAAAACTCAAAACTCTTTAAACAACGTAGATAACACAAAAAAAAAACATGACTCCAACTCTTATCAAGCAATGCAATGTAATCGTTTTAATAAAATCTCCAACGCTGAACACAGCCGGACAAGCAACAAGAGAATGAGCAACTGACAATATGAAGCCAGACGCTGAATAAGCAGACAACGTGAAGCCAGATAACATTATTAAGCAGAGATGCAGACAAGCAACCAAGTAGACAACGTGAAGCCGAGTGGAGACGAGAAGAAACGGAAGAAAACAAGCGGACAAGCAAAGAAGAGGTGTTCATTTCCCAAAATATTATAAGTATTTTGCATGTTAATTTTTTAGTGGGATATTAAATTTTGTCACGTGCATTTTCTTATTAATTTTTAAATAAAATTTTTACTTAAATTTCTTTAAAAATAACAAAAAGTCAATATTTTTAAAGATTAGGGAATTTGTTTCGAATGAGTTAAACCACAAAAAAATCTGACTTTTAACATGTGTACAATTTTCATTTCAAGAAAAATAGTTGGAGACAAACGCCACTTCAAGCTCAACCAGTTAGACTGCCAGTGTCAAACATGACATTGAAGGGTTTTGGTGCCTCAAATGTAACTCAGCACATTTTGCACCAATTTTCCATAGGGGCTTGGTTCTTGTTAAAAAAGTGTCAGAAAATGGTAAAACACGGGGCATTTTCGACATTAAAAATTGATCAGTTTGGAATAGGTTATGTTCACCAAATGCCTCAATTCGTCCTATGTAAGTATATGTATCTAAGAGAAATTATCCTTGCATTTATCTTTTCAATTATCCCAATGCAGAACTTTTATGAGCTATATATATGAACCACGAAAGAATAGTTATGTGTTATGCTACTTTTCAGTGAACATTCACAAAGGGCAAATTTCCCCCGTACGAATGATTAATTACAGAATTACATGCACCCTAAATGTGGCCGGAAAATGGAACTCTAACTTCCCGGATGCCAGTAACTACATGCTGCTCCCTTCCTGCAGAACCCGTTCTCATGGAATTTACACACTCGCTGCCCTCTGGGTGGAGGCCTGAAAGGACCACTACCATTTCCAAAAACACCAGAAAATGGCTGCCTGTTCCACGAAGACCTATCCCTCCCATAACCTGAATCTCTTCCTTGGTGATAATTTCGATGCTCCCTTCCACCTACAGATCTATCCTCAGCATGCCAGGGTTGGCTTCGCCATCCACTTACATTCCCCGTAGAGTTGGTTGCAATCGTGTTAACAGGTTGTTGATGAGCTGCCCTGTCACCAGCTCCCCAGTCCCTGTTCTTATCTCCTTGATAAACCCCACCCAGGCTTAGATTGGCACTTCCTTTGAAACTGCTCCGGTTGAAATCAGGCCCTGCTTGCCACTGGCTAACAGCACAAGATGCGGGTGACTGGATTGCTGAAATTGTGCCCTCTTGGTTAACAATTGATGGTGGAAGAGGCTGTATTTCTATGCCTGCATCCCATTTCTTAACTAGAACATCACCAAGCTTTGCATCTCTCCGCACTTCAGGTATTCTAGAAGACTGTCCTCTATAGTTCTTCTGAGGACCAATCCTTCCAGCCCGCAAAATTTGGTGTGGTTCATCGTGTAAACTTGCCTCAGATGATTTTTGAGACATATTGAGACATTTATCTGTTACAGACGAATGGGAAGATATTTTTGCAGACTGATGCAGTTCATCAATCAAAGGTGAACGAGATGGCATTTCAGATGCACAAATTGGCTCACCAATCACATTGCAGTGAGGCACATGAGATAGCTTAAGTGGTTGACCATTTCCTGACAACTTAGATGGCATTTGCAATGCTCGAATGCACTCATCCGTTACAGTGTTATGTGAAGGCACATTGGATAGCTTAAGACTGAGTGGCTCATCAGTTGCAGTCATCTGAGAAGGCACCTGCATATCTCCAGTGGAGCTAAATGCATCACTCTTTCCAGGATCAGGGGCTGGGCTAAATCTCCCAACAGGACTAAAGCAATCATCATCAGAATCGTGTGTCAGTTCCTCACATCTCATTTTTGAAGTAGGAGAAGACATGCCACCAAGAGACTCCATTGCTTCAACTTCAGCCAAAAGATCTGAAACAGATTCATCAACTAAAGAGAACTCGTTGGACTCTGGAACCATTGACTGCCAACCAGTGGTATCAACTGCTAGGTTTGCTGGGGAAGTATGTGTAAGGTGACCACATCCTGAAGTAGGTGTAGCAGCATGATCAGTAGTTCCTTCAGTTGGTTTCAATGAAGATATACCTGCAAGATTTGAGTCCCATTCTTTGGTAGGAGCAGAAGAATAACCACCCCATTCACCAGCTACTTCAGGGAGTTGTGCTCTAACTATCACCAAACTGGAATTAGTACTCCAACCGGGTCCTGATTCCAGGACTGGAGCATTTGAACAAATAGATGGTTTTTCCTCTGGAACCTCATCTGTTACGTTTGAATGTGTCTGCTTTGTGGTTGAGATAGGCAAATCAGTAAAGTCAATTTCTTGATTCCGCTTGGATCTTCCAATAGGCTTCACAACAGAAACAAGACCGGAGTTGGAATCACATCGGTTTGACAAATCGTCTCTTCGTGTCGGTCTCCAGTTACGTCCAGAAGATTGACTTGAATGACCTTCGCTATCAGCTTGCTTCTCATCACTTTCTCCAGCAGCACCACTCTTGTATGAATTATCATTTAGATTGATTCCAGAACACCAATTTTCATTTTCGTGACCTTCCTTAAGACAAGGAACAGGAGTTTCTGGAAGCTTCACAGAAGATGATGAGATGAAAGAACTACACACTTGGGCCTTATCAGCAAAAGTGCTACCACCTCTTGGCAGGTCCCGGCCTTGAACTGACATTTGAGCCCGTCCATCACCACCAACAGCAACACTCATAGCTGTAGTCCAACTAGAAGAATGAGAGGCATATCCATCACTCCTCACAACTTGATTATCTTTGCATTGGACACTAGGATCATTTTGCGCAGCCTTCCTGCTGGAATCAGTGCTATTATTGTCTACCAAAGTAGCAAAACTTTTTGGACCCAACCGAAGCTCACACTTTTTATCCATGTCATCCATAGCAGCTGCTACTCCGTGAAGCAATAAAAAGTTATCGTGTGGCAACTGGGATTGTCCATGGAACTTTCCAGTCAATGCATCAGTCAAAAGAATAGAATCACTCTGCTTCTCATTTGTCCTCCAAACTCTAAGATCAGCAGGAAAATGCCCACTTACATTCCATGTGCGCAATTGCATCATATGAAATGGTCCTTCAATTTTTCCACTCGAATCCTGATATTGCCACAGTTCATCTATCTCACGATCATTAGTGAATAGCTCTCCTGCAGTTGAAACGGATGGCAAAACTGCTGACACAACATCTGAAGATTGTTCAGCTTGTTCAACTGTTTGGCTACTACAATAGGCAGATGGAGAACCAGTAGGGCCCATTTGACTATCTGGAAAAGTCTGAATGTTAAGGCTTAGAGCTTCTCCTCCCCGAATTTGTACAGAGTCATTCACTTTCTCATGAGCCCAGGTGTTAATATCTCTATCCACATCAATTTTTTTGCATAAATTCTTGGTCTGATCACAAGCAGCAGCTAAATTTCTCTGTTCCATAATTCCTACCTCACTCAAGACATCAAGGGCTCTCAGAGAAGAGTTGACATCCAATCCCTTTTTATTGCTACCACTGTTTCTCAATCTCGAATAGTTACCTGCATACACAGTAATGTTTACCAACAAACTTTTCTGACTAAAACTTTAAGCAGAGATAATTGGAACAAAAGTTTCTCTATTAGCAACTCATCGATAAAAACCTTTTTCCATTCCATTCGCTTCTGCGTCTTCTTCAGATTCATAACTTGGATTCATTTGTAGATTGGCATGTACAGTGCGACTTTCATGCAGCCTGGTTTTGGGCTCATTAGGTGAATTCAGAAGCTCCAATCTCTCTACACTCTTTCTAGGCGTGCAACAGTCAAGGAACAGATCCATATGCATTGAATGTCAAAATTACTAGCTACATAGGAAATATTGAGAACATGACAATTGCAATCAATTAACACAATTAACTAAGCGATTAGAAACAAATAGCATATCCAACAGTCTACCCATTGCAAGAAAAAGATTTAACCGCAACTGCCATGGTTGCACAGGAGATAATAGTAGCAAATACATTTTTGTCCAATGCAACATATAAGCAATTAGAAAGACATACAGTAGATGTTAAAGTAGTTCTCAAGTAACATCACACACTAAGCAAAAAGTACCGGCTGGTTTTTAAGTGTTATGGGAAGTACACTTCAAAAACAATACAACTCATTTAGCAGAAACAACCCTGATTGATTTTTTTCTAGATGCGTTGAAACTATTAGGCCTTAGTACAGTAAACAAAACTCACAAAAATGTGTGGAAAACTTAGGCTAAAGTTCAAACAATAGGCATGAGCAGAAATCTTATACAGAAAAGGATATTCTTTCTTGTCTCCTTCATTAGATCGATCTCTAAGATGATTAAGCTGTAAAACATCTGCTTCCAGGCCCTGATTCAGAAGCGGTGTAAAACTCAGAAGACGATAACTAGTTATAACATTATAAAGTTTAATAAGAACAATTATTCAACCAAGTGGAAACACAAAATCTATCACTGTACTCCCAAGCATATCAGTGCAATGAAATACTCAGGACTGAAACTCACATCATGAATCTTCACAGCCTGAAGAACCGATGCTTTCTGCCGAATCTCACCCTAAAACCAAGTAAATCTCTTCAGAGTAAGAACGCACATAATCAAACTTAAGGAATGGACCAAAGTGTATAAGTAACACTCACCACTTTTAGCCATTTAGTGAGGCCACATTTTATACTCTGGTGCAAATGTTTGCACTCATCCTGGAAACACAGGTATCACATCATTACTGGAGGCTAGTCATCCATTCAATTTGAGAAGGATGAGATTACAACAATTTATCAGTATTATCTTCTGTATGAGCAAAGACCATCATCATCTCAGATAAATCCAAAATGTGCAAGATAAGCAGGTGTGAAACTAGAGCAGGACAGGATTAGATAGTAATGCAAATGCAATATCATTACTCTTGATTATATTGTCGCAAGAATGTAAAACATTTTAAAATAATTATTAGCAATGGAATACCCACATAAATTATACAAGGGAAAATCACAATGTCTCAAATGCAAAACCTCTAAATTATTATCTAGATTGCATTTTTTTCATCATAACCCTTCATGACTATGGAAAAGCAACATTTTTTCCTTTTATTGAATAAGCCACAACAGTCAAGTATCAATATGCTGGCATCAAATTGAACTTTCCAAAATAATTCCAACAATCTGAAAGAAAACCAATATGGACAGGCATCCCCAATGCTCTATAACAAAACCTGGAGGAAACTTAATGTAAGCAATCATTACCTCTCCTGTTTTTGATTAGACTACACAGAGTTCAAAAAAGTTACAAGAAAAAGAAAAAGAAAATACACCTGAATACAAATCCTACCACATAATTATGAAGCCACAATATGCAAACTATTGTGGAAATAACAATTAATATTCTACCACAAGAACAATCCACCTATCAAAAAATTTATTAAAGAAATCCTAAAACAGTAAAGTGTCCACAAGACCATAAATCAAATATCAAAGTAGAATAAAACAAGTATCCAGGTCAGATATTCTGTCACCTCCGAAATTGCCTGGTCTGAAATACCATCAATTGAGACAATCTCCTTTTTATCTATATTCATTATTTCAAGCATGATATTAGTTCTTCTTGTGCCAACATTATATGATTCAGCCACCCTACTAGTTCCTGTACACGAAAAAAACATAGTTTTCATCAAACTAATGGTATACAGTATTCTGATGAAAGAAAATTATAGGGCCTCCTAATTCCATTTTGTTAAATAACATATTGGAGAAGAGGTTATATGAATATACCTACAACTTGCACAAGCCTGTAAGTATCTTGCTTTTGATCGTCACAGGAAATCCGGATTCTGACAAATGACCCAACAACCTTTTCATGGAATTTCTCAGCATCATCCAACAGGGTCTCCATTATATTTCGCTTTATGTATAACAAATTAATGTTGTGAACATCAATAGCTGCAAAGTCATCTGGATTAGAATTGGTCACTAGTCCAGACTCATCCATCTTTTTGCGTGCTTTATGCTCTTTTTCATTACCAATCATCAAGTAACTATCATTATTACTTGCAGCTTTATCATGAATACCAACATCAACTCCTGCCCTAAAAATGTCATCTGCTGAGGAAATTCCTTTCAGTGGGAAATGATATTCAAGAAGCTTTCGCATTTCATTATGTTCAACACGTGCTTTGCCAAAGAGAGTCATAAGCCTTGAATCGCATACAATGTGTGACTTTTGGCGAGGATCATAAAGATTGTTTCTTTTTATATATTCTAGAAGAAGATCCTGAACTTCAAACTGAGATATCATGGATATGTCTCCATTTCTCATGAGCGAAACAAACTCTAGCAGCTCCTTTGTTGCCCATGTTGTGCCGTTAGGCAACGGTGTAGTTTTTTCCAAACCTCGAAAATTCCCCTCATTGGTAAATTTGGGCCCATAATCAGTTTTCCGTCTCTTAGACTGGCTTGCCTCTTGGCTTCTGGAACAGTTATCTGTAGAAGAAGCTTTATTGTCGTTATCAAGAAAAGATTGACCCAAAAGTTCCACCTTAGAAATCATAGTACCAACTCCCTTCCATGAACTTCTCACTTTTGGTAGCTGGTCACCTTTCCACGGGTTTTTAGCTTTAGTTAGTTCATTTAAATTTAAAGATAGCTTTGTTTTCAAGTAACTCCAGTATATTTTGAAGAGATACTCCCAACTAGTTTTGTCATCAAAATCCACTTCAACCTGCACAAATAAAATGGAAAAGGGAAACATATAAAATGCAGAACTATAATGGCTAATTACTAAAATTGAAGAAATATGGGGGAATTACTAGAGAGAGAATGAAGTTTTATAGGAAAAAGTAAACTTTCATCAATTATTTTATCAAAGACAGCTAGTTCAAATAAAATCAAGAAAGGATATTTTCCCAAAGTTTGGATAATTTATGCTCTTTTTGGTTTAGGCAATATTTGGATAACATCTGAAGAGATAGGATTTAACATACTCTTTCCTTATTCCCCGGTGCAACATTTTCTATAAGCATTATAGTACTCATGCACGTCCCACAAAATCCTTTATTTCCTCTTACAGAAACGTAATCTGCTTCTTTGGTGCATCCTTTGCACAGTGAGTATGTGCAAGTATAGCACAAATAATGGGAAGCCTTTTGACAATTGCTACATATATGCCAACCTGAAAACACGCATTTGCATGAGAATTATCAGTCAATTACACCAATACCATGTGAGAACCTGATCTTAACTAATGAGCATATTAGACGTCACTACATACGACAAACAGAGAATCCACAATTAATCGATTATCTGCAACCCTTAAATCCATTACACTGCAACACCAAATGACTCACAACTGAACTTACATTTGCATCATGAACTAATATCTTCACTATCCATAAATATAGCCAACCACATACACTCGACAAAAGAAATTGTGTTGATCAATGCATGAGGACAAGGAATACAATATGTAAAAAGAACAAGTTCATGCAAAAATTGGTTGCATACTGAAACTTACCGCAATTCCACTTAGCTTTTGATTGAAAGTATGCTTCGTCCCTCTTGATACAAGCTGGATGGTAAGCTTTAGGGCAGCCCCTACCCAATATCAATCCGAACTAATTAACCAAACAATAAATGCACTACATCGCAGCAACAGAAAAGGTAAAAATGAACCTAAAACCTCCACTCGGTTCCTAGAACTTAACAAACAGAAGTCCAAAACGCTCAATTAATCGGAAAATTTCCATATTGAACTACACACAAGATAGCTCCAGTTGAACGAAACAAACTTGCAATCAACTAAACTTACATCCCACCTTGAATTCCCATAACTGCTATCAAAATTTTCTTAGCAAGCAAAAAGAAAACACAAAAGAAGAACCTGAGCAAACCGACTCACCGGCGATCACACAGCACAAGGCTGCCACCATCGAAACAAATAAAGCATACGTCCTCCTCATCCTTCTTCCTCTTCTGCACCAGAGGCGGCGGTGGCGGGACAGAGGTCTTTCCCAGTGCACGCGGCGGCCGGCCACGCCTCCGCTTAACACCGGTACTCATCTCCGCAGCAACTCTATCCTTGATTCCAAGGACCACATCGGACCCCTTGGCCGCTTCAGAAACCGTCTGAGAAGTTACAAAGAGCCTCGCGTCGTCCATTTCCGGGAACTTCTGGCATTGATCGTCCCTAACTGAAACCCCCGGTCTCTGTACGGAGCTCTCAATACAAGTCCTGCACTCGTGTTCCTGTTCCGTCTCCAACTTGGCTCCCTCCATAACTGGGATTGACTCCAAACAGAAAAACGCAAGATCAATGATACAGAAAGGGGAAAAAAAAAAAGAAAAAGGCTGGTTGAGGTTTAGAGAACCCTAGTTTCTGAAGTTGGGGAAATTGAGGTGGACAGGTCTCCCAGGTGAAGCTGGTAGTGGGCACATGGTGATAGACTGAGAGGAGATGTGACAGGCCATTTTCTCTTCCTTTTTACTTTCTTTTTCTTTGTGTGTTTTTAAGACCCGGACGGAAGGACAGTTGGGCACTACAAAACTTCCTACTTTGTGTTGTGAAGCGAAAATTTACAGCGTGTGTTACAGTTACAGTTACAGTTGGAGTACAACTGCACACATGACACATCCGAGGAAAAAAAAAAACAGAGTCCACCTCAGTCCCTCCTGGGGATTTGATTTCGAGGCAGGGACTGGACTGGAGCAGAGAACCCGGGGCCGGAAAGGGGGGACCCATTCTTTTTGAATTTTTTCTCGGTTCTTAAAGCATGACTCCAGGCTAAGCTGGTGCACTTTTTGGATCCCATGTGATTGTTTTTTTGTTGTTTTCAAATGTACCCAGTAATTAAAACTCCCAAGGAGACTTTGCAATCATTATACTCTATCTACATTAATTGCCTCTTATTTTGTTACACTTGTCAGTATGGTATGTTCGCGAGTTAGTGAAAGATGTACGTTATAAATGAAGGCTACTAAATTTAAATAAAGTATGTGTAATTGTTAAATCGAACATTAATTATATCTATAAGTAACTTTTCATACTTATATTTGGTAAAGGTAAATAAATCAATCACCAATCACAATTAAAAGTAACTTGGAGCGGTAAATGCTGACTTATACCGCATTGGCATGCGGTCGCATACTATGTAGAGACGTGGCACATATTGTATGGAATGATAAGTATACGCCTAGCCTACCGTTGGAACTACTTGTCAATGCACACCTAAATGAACGCGTGTGTCTTATTCTGAGAATTTGTGATTTCTAATGGCATTAATTTATTATTTAACCAAATTGTCATAAAATATAACCATAGTAAGGGGGAAAATTGTAGAAAACTTGAAACCACCGTAGACAATGGACGGTGAAAGTGACGGCGCCGTCCTGATAAGGCTTGAAGTTACGTGTCTAATTAATATTTCTTCCTATAATTAAACTTTGTTATTTGATTGATGAAGATAAGAGAGGCTAAAGTTAAAGCTCTGTAAGTACAGAATTATGAGGCCAAACTCAAAATTGCCTCTTGGGCGTTTGACACTTTCCGGTTATCTTGGCTGGCCTTGCAGTTGCACGTTTTTGGTCCCATCTAAGCTAGTAACTAATAACTACACACCCCGACATAAATGTGTGGCAGAGACTTTTACTATGAGCTCAAATAATGGGATTTGATTATTCCCATAAGGACCTCAATTCATTATTTGAAATACAATAGACTTTGACTTTTTAATTATTTTTATTAGATATATTATTAAATTATTTACGTAATTTAAAATTTTATTTATTACACGTTAAAAAATAGCATAAATAGTTTTACATTAATTTCATGTTCGGATGGGCTTATACCAATAAGCTTTTGTCAGTTTAACTTTTCTGAAAAGAGCATTTCTAAGAAATCAGTTGACTGCTTGACTATCATTTAAAAAATATCCGTTTTTTAAGAACTTCATACAGTAGACTATTTGACAATATAAAAATAAAAAGCACTTTTAATTTTAGCTATATTTTATTTTGTAATAAAAATTATTTATGCATATAAATATTATTTAAAGTATTTTAAACAATATCCAAAGCATAATATATTAATTATTATATAATTTT
>JANZXV010000210.1:19815619-19836084 GCA_027576455.1 Erythroxylum roigii | reverse complement strand
CATCTTAGCATAATCATCACAATTAACTTCATAATCCACAAACCCATGTCAATCTTAAGCTATTTAGACCAAAAATCTCATCAAAAATCGAAGATCACAAATCGGCTCTTACCTTCATCTTCTCCATTTTCGGATTTTCTTGGCTCATCTTGGAGCTCTCATGCTCCTCCATCTTTTTCTCTCTTGGAATCAACGAAAAATCTTGCTTGAAACTTTAAAAATCCGAAACCCTAGCTGCTGCCTTCTTCTTTCCCTTTTCGTTCTCCCGAAGCTCCACTCTTTCTCTCTTCTCTCACTCTTTCTTTTCTTTCTTCTGAAAATCTCTAAGTCCCACGACAACTCCCTGCTTCTTTTATACTAACCCAACTCCTCTTATTTACCATCTTGCCATTAATGAATGAGTAATGACCCATTTGCCCTTATTTTACCTTTAAATCTGATATCTTAACTCCAAATTTCAATCAGGTAAATGAGAGAATTTGACAAAACTTTCTTCTAGAAAAATGTTCCTCTCGATCATACGAATCCAATGCCATCAAAAGAGCTCAATTCGGATCAGAAATAAAGAAGTTATGGCCAAAATACTTTCAGGTCAAAACAGGATCGAGACTGCACACTACACCGAGCTTCACTCCAAACTCCGAACGTCTTAGAGGCTAAATCTCGATCGGACTTCTTCACCAAATTTGTAGCCTCATGTCTCTAGTTTAATTTGCAACTAGAATCACCTCAATAGGAGCTCTGAAGCTCTAGATATCTCCAAAATACCGATCTGTGCTCAGACATTTCCTTCCGTCTGATTTTCTTCCGTCTGATTTTCTTCCGTTTGCTTTTCTTCCGTCTGCTTTTCTTCCGTCTGATTTTCTTCCGTCTGATTTTCTTCCGTCTGCTTTTTACCTCCAAACTTCGAATGCTTATAAATTTTGACTCCAAACTCCAAATTTGACAAAATTGGTGTCTATTTCATAGAGAAAAGACCGATATACAATTGTCAAGAGGACTCAACAACAAAATCGGTCTCTAAAGGGGTCAAAATGTCCACACAAGGTGGCTGGTCGATTGGTCTCACACTAAACAACATCAGAACTTCCAAAGATCATAACTTTCTACTCCCTTGTCCAAAAATTTCATGCTTTATATCACTGAAAAGATAAAAACAAACTCTACAATATTCATGAACCAATCACAACCCAATTCAGCCTCTAGCTAAGTCAATTTTCGATCGAAGTTTCTGCCCTGATTAACAATCACCTAAATAGCATCAAAATTTCAATCGATCATAACTTCTAGCACCGATATCGAAAAATTACAAACTTTATATCGATAGAAAGCTCTCAACAGGCACTACAAGTTTCATGAAGATCATTTTATCAAATTTTGCCTAAATCAAAAGTCAACTATTCATCCCCAAAAAGTCAAACTTTCTTAATTCTTCAAATTTTCACATTTTGTTCTCTTTACTACCACATTTCAACCTTCTATGAGATTCCCTCCAACAATCAACCTCAAGTCATATGGCTCATCATATTCAATAACATCTTTAATACAATACACAAGAAGACTCAAATGTCTTTCATTTCATCAAATGCTCATAGATTGATTCATACTTTTCATTTATTTCCAGAAATCATACTATGTTTCCTCATTTAATATTATTTAATAATTCAAATTTTCAAGAAAAAAGGTTGGGGTCCAACATCTTGACTTTAAGAAAAGTCTTGAAGATGATGATGTAGATTTAACTAAAGATTTCAAGAAATTAGCCTTTAAAGAGAACAAGAATGATCAACGAGAACATCATAAGAGCAAATTTTTTGATCAAATAAGGGAACTAAGAAGGATAAGAAGTTTATAATTGATTGAAAATTCAAGAAGAATCCTCCTCCGAATCAAATCGTAGGTGAGGGTTCCAATATATGTTTTGATAATAACAAAACATAAACGTTATTAATGAACTTGTTTCTGGATGAAAGTAATGCGAAAGCTATTTCTTTCATATATAAATTAAAACAATATCATGAAGAAAATTAAAAAAGTTAGAATTCAATTCATTTAATTGAAGGATATAACCGAGAACCAGGAAGATCAAAGTACAATAATTTATACATAAAAATGTATTGATCATTGTATTTACCTAGTGGTTCCTTTGATAATTTAGAGTCTTATCATGCATAAGTATATCATCATTTTAACTCAATATATAAGTATTTTCAATCTTTAGGAGGAATCAAAATTTTGATTATAAAGAAAGCCTTATTGAACTTTAAAACATTCATTCTTTAGGGTACATTTTAAGAAGTGTATGAGTCAAAATTTTCATTAAGAAAAATAAGTTTGATAATTTCAAAATGTTGAAAACAATATTTTTAGGTACATTTTTAACACGTGTTGTAATGGTCTACCAATGTTTACAATATCTAGTTTTTTAATGTACTTTAGTCGACCAATGTGCAATAGTTGTTGAAAATATGCTATAACTAGTTGTTAACAATGGTTAGTTCTTAGTTCTAGCACCTATACTAAGTTTTAAATTATAACAATCTTTAAAGTATGTGAAGATGTTACTTGAAGTAAATTGTACTTTTTTGAATGGATGTTAGTTAAACTTTTTGACTTTTAAGTGATGTTCCTATTGTTATAATTTTTAAAAATTTGTAAGTCTAAAATCAAATTTCATTTTTTAGTAAAAATATGAACATAGTTATAATAGCCTTTTCATAAAATATACTTATTAAAGAAATGATTAATTTCTTATAAATATATTAGTTATTATAATATATGTTAATTATAATGAAATAATAGTTAACTTTACCACAATATATCATACATAATTTCTTTTTACTTTATTTTTATGAAAGAATCAAAGTAAAATATGATTAAATTGATATTATCTAGATACAGGCTTCAATAACTTCTTACAATTGTCAAACATTTCAACTTGACTAATATATGAGGCTTCTCAATCATCAACAAATAATTGTTTGGTGTTTGACTCCTAGAGCTTTATCTATTCTCTACTACTTTAAGCCCTTTTTTACATAGTTAGGACTATAACTTTTTATATTTTTCAAGAATTCTTCATTCCCTCACTCATATGGCTTCCTCTTATTATGAATGTCATCCTTATCTAATTCCTTAGCTTTAGGATTAGAACTTCTGCTTTTATATGTTTTTGCTAAAATATTCTCAGGTTTCTTTCGTTCTACAACTCATATACATAGAACCTTAATCTAAAGGAGACTAAAAGATATTCAGACTTTTATATTCTTTTGAACATTAATACATTAGGATTAATAAAAAGATCAATTGCTTTTAAACTTTATATAAATAAAAATAGATATGTCTAGTATTGTTTGTAAACATATTGTGTAGATATGAAAAACAAAATGACTAAGTTTAAGTATGTTAAGATTAATCAAAATACTAATTCTCTCTTACATGTGAATAGATATAAATAAATATATTAATTTACATTCTCTACATATTTATATATACACACACACACATATAATCAATGTGACTTGAAAACTGTCAAAGTGCTTTTACATAACCTTAATATAAATTTAAATTAATATTTAAGGTATGTTTTAAATTAAATTCACTTCTTAAACAACATATTAACATTTTTTACTTTTATAAAATTTTGCAAGTTTAAAGTTTAATCATAAAAATAACTATAATAAAATTTTTATAAGTATAAACGTGTTAAATCATCCTTAGTTTGAGCAAGCAGTGAGCAAAGGATTGAACACAGAGGGTAATGGTACTTAAGTTTATAAATGTGTTAGAATTTTGAAGGCAATCAAAGAGGACGAGAAAGTGTTGTTAAGATATAATGTGGATCCCTACATATCAATAAAAAGGAAGCATTAGGGGCTCTTATGTCATTACAAGAGGCACTTAGAAGTAGCCCTAAGGATCTCAGGTTCAAAGAAAAGGGGGCTATAAAGCTTAGGAACTATTACAACACTTTGGAGATTAATAACTCACACTTGAGGCAAAGTTCCAAGATCATATGGATAAAGAAAGGAGATAGTAATTCTAAGTTCTTTAATAGCATCATCTAGAGAAGAAAGAACAAAGCTAGAGTTTTAGCACTAAAGGACTCCAATGGGATCATTGTTAGGGACAAAGAGAAACTCAAGGAAATTGCTCAAAAATATGTTGACAATCTACTAAGAAGAAGCAATAGACTAAGGAACTTCACAAGGTTTTACCTAACTCCCTAAAAGGATCTATTTCTTCACAACAAGTAGCTACACTCATAAGGCATCTAGTCCTCGTGGACTCAATGTCAAATTCTTTCAAGCAACTTGGAATCAAACTACCCTTTTACACAAAATTGTTCTTGAATTCTTTGAAAAAGTTTTCTTGTACCTGAATTGAACAAAACCTATATATACTTAATGCCTAAGTTCCCAACCCTGAGGGAGTAAAATATTATAGATTTATTTCATGTTATAATGTGGTCTACAAGAGGATCTCCAAGATAATTACTAATAGACTAGGGGGTACACTTTTCAACTTCATTAATCCATGCTGGGGAGATTATTTCAGGGGTAGGAATAATAGGGATAACATATTCCTTCCATAAGGACTATTCAGGGGTTACTCTAATAATAAAGCAATATAAAGTTATGCTTTCAAAATTGATTTCATAAAAGCATTTGATACAATCAATTGGAAATTTATCCTGAATTCCTTATTTGCTTTTAGGTATCCCAATAAGTTTTTAGGATGGATCAAAGCTTACATCTCTCAGTATCTTTTACAGTTATGGTTAACAGAGAGCCTTCTTACATATTCAAGGTATCTAAACGACTTATATAAGGGAACCCTCTATCTCCTTTCCAATTTACGATTGCAATGGAGGTCTTAAGTAGAATTACCTCTCTAAACATTAGTAATTCCCCTAAGTTCAAGTATCATTATAGATGCAGCAAATTACAAATTTCTCAACTTACTTTTCCTGATTAGTTGCTTATGTTGTGTGGTGTAGATAAAGAGTCTATAAAGTTGCTTATGAGATCATTGATGACATTCAAATAAATATCTAAACTAAGTTCAACCTTGACAAAAGCTCCATATATGTCTTATGTGATATAGTCTCTTATGACAGGCTACTCCTTGCTACATTAGGATTAAAGATGGAGTCATTACCTTTTAGGTACTTAGGAGATCCTATCTCTACTAGAAGCTTGAATATCAATGACTATAAACCATTGATATGCTCCATAAAGAAGAGAATAAACTCATGGTGTAGTAGATGTTTGTCTTATTTGAGGTAGAATCCAACTAGCTATAAGTATCCTTAACAATCTAAGTACCTACTAGCTTTCATATTTGGCTTTACCTAAAGGAGTTTTCAATAGAATAGATAGGACTCCTGAGTATCAAATGACTTTTTTGTCTTTCTAAATAAGAAGGAGGAATTAGGATCAATTTAGTTAGGGTTATGTCCAAAACTCTCCTAACTAAAAGGCTATGGATACTTTATACAAAAAAGGAGAATTTACATATCAAACAGATCCATACATATCATATAAGAAAGGAGATTATATAGACTTTACAGGTGAAGCCTACACAATCCTACACTACAAAGAATTCTATCAACTAGGTCCTTTACGCAAGATATCAAACACAACATTGGGGATGGAAATGGAACTATTTTTTGGTTTGATAATTGGCTTATAATTGGTCCTTTGTATAAAATAAGAGAACTCAACTTTCTCAGTCATCATTCTTGCTTCAACTAAGGTTTATGACATTATATTAAATAAAGAATGACATTGGCCTTTCTATTGCGCTCGAGGCTCATAAAGAATCCTTCAATTGATATATGAATATTCCCTAGATATTAATAGACCTGATTTGGTATACTAGATAAAGGAAAGAAGCAAGAAGTTCTCCAACAACTACTGCAATAAACTACTTATTGGTTTTACGGGTGGCCTGGTTCAAGCTACAATGCAAAGATTAGTTAATAAAGGCATAGTTAAGTTCACAATTGAGAGTAAGGCATGTGTACTATATGGAGTAACATTGGAAAGCCACACACACTTATTCTTTGAATGCCCTTACTCTCAAACTCAAAGACTATGAAGAGGCCTGTTAGAACTTTTCAACACTCGTTGCAACATCACAAGTTGGCTAAGAATAATGGAATGAGCAAGTTTGGTCTATTTTTGTAATAAATGGGATAAGAAACTCTTCAATATTAGTATTGGAGCATTATTTCATCTCATATGGAATACAAAAAGTAATGTAATTTTTAGAAAAACTACACGAGATATAGTAGTGGCTCTACACATATTTCAACTTGAAATACACGTGGTTATCTTGGCAAGAGGTTTGCACTCTAAACTATCTCTCCTGAAGCAGCAATGAGTGGCTTTATAACGAGGAATGGTTCAGAGGCATAAGAATCGGTAACTTGGAGCTATAGGTTAGCTACCTTATATATTCAGGGATAGTTTAGCCTTAACTAGCAAGACGTCACTTATATAAACTAGTTTGTAAGTATAATGTAAATTTTGTTTACTAATTAATGAAATATTTACCTTAAAAAAACAAATTCTTATAAGGATAATTTCTTCTACTTATTAGATTTTTGTCAATTGTACATGCAGCCATATTAATATGTATAGAAATAAATATTTATTATTAAATATTATGTTATTACAATAATCATAAAAATTTAAAATTTATTCATCAAATAAAAATATTTAATAGTGGATAATTTTTAATAAAAAAATTTAAATGAGGAATCATGTCTCCTCAATTAAGTACAATATTAAATAATAAATTGTTTCACTAATTTATATAAATTAGTTATTAATAAAATTAAAAATTTGTCACTTGTCAAATTTTGAAGAAAGATACTCTTTTTCATATTTTTTTTATATAGATAGTTTCTCTTCTTCTACAACTTAACAATACTAATTCAAATCAGCTTATTTAGTTGATTTACAAAGCCGTCATCTCAAATTTCTCTTGTAATTTTAAGCTTAACATTTTAATTTGAGACATAAAAATTATAATAACTTCCTTAATGTAAAAGGGGTAATATAGGAAGAAGAGAGTGCATTAAAAATCTTATAGTTTAGTGTAAAAGATGGTGAATTAAAGAGAGAAATAAGAGAATACTCACATGCAATAATGAAATGGGTGGCTTTGGATAAAAACCAAAATAATTTTTCAACATAAAATTAAATTTAATGGTTATATATTATTTTACTTATAATTTTTTTATTAATTTTCAATATATATGTTTAGTTTAATCTAACATGATAATATAATGTTAAACACTAATAAATATTGGTGTAATAAATATTATCATATAGAGAACTAACACATATTAATGTCTTAGTCTTTACACTATAAGTGTAACTTTTAAAATTAACAAATGTTCTTTAGTCGAATATAAAAAATAATGGGTTAAAATAACACAAGAGTAACGTTAACTATTGAATTGAATTGATATAAAAATAATAAGAAGAATAATGTTTTTTAATATTTAATTATTTGTTCTTTATTTGTTAACAAATTGATTTATTAAATTCATTAAAACATAGATATCAGCCTATTAATTATTAATTTGGTTTTTGAGTGCTTTTGAATTTAATACACTTTTTATTTTTTGGTTATTCCATTCTTGAAAATATGGACCGTAGTGAATAGTGACAAAGGTAAAAATAATACAGTGATATATATAAGAACAATAACAACTCAGCGAAAGTGAGTATGTAAAAATCTAATAATACAGAGTCTTATTTTTTACTAATAGAGTGATTATATCTAAACAAAAAATTACGACAAAAAAGTTTCAACTAAAGTATATTATTAGGCCATTTTTATTTTTATTTTCAAATTTAGTAAAAAAAATTGTTTATTTAAATTTTTGGTTTCAGCCTTTAGTTTAGTTTCTTCTAGTTTTCAAAAGTTACGGAATCATAAAAGTGGTTTTTGTTTATTTTTATACTGTGATTTATTATCAAATTAAATAAGTATATATTTTTTAATAAATTTTTATTTAATAATCAAAATATATTTAAAATAAATATTAATTTTAAATAGAATGTGAATTTTTAAATTATTCATTTTAATAAAATAAAATAAATTTATTAATAATTGTTAATAAATATTATATAAGATATTAAAATAAATTTATGTTTAAATTTTATCTGACATTATCAATTAAGTAATAAAAATAGAAATAAAAAATGAAAACTAAAATCACAATAGAAAAAAAAGAGACAGAACACGACACGACACCCCTTAAATGTTAAAATAACAATTAGACAGGGATCCAGAACTTTATCGCTAATTTATTAATTGATGAGGCAAGTTGGAAAAAGACTAATGGTAATGGGCCACTAAGGAGCCATCTGCATATGCAGGACGCTGAAACTTTGACAATATCTACGTTACGTTAGTTGCAAAGGAGAGATGAGTTGTGGCAGCCGTGTACTTGTCCCGTCTATTGTCGTCACTGACTAGATAGGATAGGACTAGGAGTCGAGTCTATGCGTAAACTGTAAACGGAACAGAACATATACTAAGTTACATACAGTGAACAAGTGATTTCATTCCCTCCGTCTTTTACACTTCCCTTGTTTGCAAAACAAAGCTAATTAATTCTGAATAAATTCTCTACACTCCGCGTCCTCCAGCATCCATTTGCGTTCCCTATTCACAACCAAATGTGAGTGTTGTGCTTTAGTTTCCAAAACGTTGGCTTTGGATTTTTCTTTTTGATCAAAGTTTACCTCTTTATGTTATGTTTTGTTTTGCAGGGAGAGCGGGTTGAAACCGATGGACGCTGAGCAACTGAGAGAGTGTGGACATAAGATGGTTGATTTCATTGCTGATTACTACAAAACCATTGAGACTATCCCTGTTCTCAGTCAAGTTGAGGTTGCCCATTTTCTTAATTTCTTCTTTTTCTTTTTTACTTGAGAATATGATGAAGGATATTTTGTTCTTATCTCATTAATCCTTTCCGTATTGGGGACTGGTTATCCTTCTTCTTTTTTTTTTTCTTACTATCAAGTTCTTGGCTAATCTCTCATGTTCGCATGTCTCTTGGTTCTTTAATGTTAATGGTTTCAGCCTGGCTATCTTCATAAACTTCTGCCGGCTTCTGCTCCAACCCAACCGGAGTCGTTGCAAAGCGTTCTTGATGGTTAAGTTATTCATTTTAGATTCGCTTACATTTGCCTGCATGTTATTAAGCTGTGATCCTAGGAGTAGGAAGTACATTGGTTGTCGCTGAATGTGTTATCTTGTGTTTCACCCATGTTTCTTTGTCGCACTTCTTCATCTTCTGTTTGATTGCAGACGTTCAGGCGAAGATATTGCCGGGGGTGACGCACTGGCAAAGCCCGAATTACTTTGCTTACTATCCTTCGAACAGCAGTATCGCAGGATTTTTGGGAGAAATGCTTAGTGCCGGTGTTAATATAGTGGGTTTCAGCTGGATAACTTCTCCTGCTGCAACAGAGCTTGAAATGATTGTTCTTGATTGGCTTGGTAAAATGCTGAAATTACCTGAAGATTTTCTCTCATCAGGTAACCATTTAGTCCTCAGATTAGGATCTAATTATTGCGATAAAGTTCTTCAACGCATTTGGTATTATGTTGTAGGACAAGGTGGGGGAGTTATTCAAGGCACTGCAAGTGAAGCTGTTCTAGTTGTACTACTGGCAGCTCGTGATAAAGTTTTGGAGAGGGTTGGAAAAAATTCCCTTGAGAAACTTGTGGTCTATGCTTCTGATCAAACACATTCGGCTTTGCAGAAAGCCTGCCAGGTATGTTTGTAGCATGCCTGGTAGACTCTAATTATCCCACTTCAAGCAAGCTTTACAAAACAGAACTTAATAACTTATTGCATATCCATCTGTATGTCCTTAGTTTTTTGCAAATGCAACCCTTTTGAAAATTTTCCTGATGAACAAGGTGAACCAGATGTATGTTCCTGCAAGCATTGTTTCTTTCGATTGATCTATTTTAATTTGTGATGTTTGTTTACTTGAGCCAGATAGCAGGAATTCATCCACAAAATTTCAGGGTGCTAAAAGCTGATTCTTCTACAAATTATGCTCTTTCACCAGATTTACTCAGTGAAACAATTTCACATGACGTTGATATGGGATGGGTCCCCTTCTTTTTATGTGCCACTGTAAGATATGGCAATTATAAAAAACCAGTACTTGTTACTTTACGCTCTCTCTTTCCTTATGTTTTATCACTTGTAGCCTTTTCCTTATAAAGTAATTTTATTGTTTTGGTAAAATGATTATTTTTTTAGTTTTTCCAAATTAAATAACAATTGGCAGTCCTGACATGAGATGTTCATGTTATCTGTTTGTTTCGAAGTGTCATTATCATGTATTTGCAGGTTGGAACTACATCATCAACAGCTATTGATCCTTTGCTTCCTCTAGGAAAGATTGCGAAGGTGATGTTAAACTTGGCTGTTTCCGAAATAAAGATTAAGTGTGATTAAAGAAAGTATGACATAGTCAATATGGAATAGCTGCATTCCTTGATCTTGGGCACCAAAATTGGATGCCAAGTGTTATATGGAGCATAAACTAACTCTATTTATCAAATGAACATAAATTGAAACAAAAATGGGGGAAAAAATAGATAACTAGGCGAAGCTAGTGAAATTAGAAGGCTTCTTCTTTACATGTTATGGTGAAGTTCTGTAGATAACCTCCCTAACCAGGTGTACAAAGTGTACTTATCCCCCTGCATGTTGAATAACTTTGCAAATGGAAAAACGCACATAAAGAAGGGACATCTTTACTTAAACTGTGCTGGGGCCTTGTGATTCTAAATGGTGTGGACAAGGGAAAGATCTCTGAAAATTACTTTTCATAGGACTTCCCTGAAAGTTTGCTATATAGGACGGTAATAGTATATTTTCTGTATGGCCTCTGAACAGAGGAATGGAATTTGGTTTCATGTGGATGCTGCATATGCTGGAAGTGCTTGTATATGTCCGGAATATCGCCACTATCTTGATGGTGTTGAGGAAGCTGACTCTTTTAACATGAATGCACATAAATGGTTGCTGACCAATTTTGATTGCTCAGCCCTTTGGGTGAAGGTAAGAGTTTTTCCAGTCTCTATGTTTCCATCATATTCTCCCTATATATGATTCAAGAAATATAATTGATAAATGCATTTCCAATAATAATGAGAATTTCAAAATATTTGGTTAAAAAAAATCTAAGCCATTTTTTATTATTAAAAATCAGATAAAAATTGTATTATTAATAAAAACTGACAGATTTTTTGTTGGTAATTGTTGATTACCTTCAACTAGGATTTTTATGGAAAATATTTAACAATATGCTTTTACTCTTTTTCTCTCTATCTATTACATGCTTTTAACAAATGTACAGTATGTACTCAACTGATGAAGCATTGTTGAAGCTCCTCTTCATTTGTTGAAAGTTCATTCCTTTAAGGATAGTAGGGAATGTAGAGGTTAACTTTGAGGGAACATTTATTAAGTAGCATGGGATAGTATGCCACTAACATGAACAAAGAAACATCTGCATGTATTCACCAGATTTAGCCCCAATCTTTTACTAGTGTTGTCACAAATATTTAGGAGATGATCCCTGTTGGCCAGCTACCGCAGTATTGTTGAGATAGTGATTAGGACATTAAAATGCTCAGTTGTGTAGTTACTAAGATCAAAGTAAGTTTTGCATTTAGGCAGCAATTAAGGTTTGCTGATTGCATAATGATGATGTCAATGTGGAATTTAACTTGTGTACCTGAAAGGCTCTTGATACAATTTGTAGTTGATAATATGTGCCTTTGATTTGCTTTCCTTGAATGGTTTACTTCTTCGATTATGTTAAGATTTTAAGTAATGATGCCATCTTGCATGAAAACAGGACAGAAATGCTTTAATTCAGTCCCTATCTACAAATCCTGAGTTTCTGAAGAACAAAGTAAGCTTCCTTCTACATTTTCATATGCATTTAACATGAAATTGAATTTATGTTCCTGGAGTTATTGAACATTTTATACAAATTACTTTCATAATCAGTGACCCTGCAATGACTTGTGAAGGTTTCCAACATGGTAAGCAGTCAAGATAGGCAATTTTCAAGCTCTCCTAGACCTTCTGAGAATCTATATATTTCTTAATCTTTGGTTCATGAAGTATCAAAGTATTAGCATTAAAGCTTAAGTAGTATATGCAGTAGTCTGTCAACTTTTTGGCTGTTTGTGCATTCTCCAATCCTGCACTCTTAACAGAAGGAGGCTTACTGATCCAGGCATGTTTATACAAAGTTGTAGATATCTTTAAAAATAAAAAAAGAAGAAGAATCAAACTTTAACTCATGCTATCTTTCTTAAGCTAGGTGCAGAAGTTGTGTTATCAATCTTTAGAAGTTTTCATTGTCAAAATTATGATCTCCTATTTAAAGCCTTCAATACTGTG
The DNA here is from genome assembly GCA_027576455.1 of Erythroxylum roigii. Classification (NCBI taxonomy): domain Eukaryota; kingdom Viridiplantae; phylum Streptophyta; class Magnoliopsida; order Malpighiales; family Erythroxylaceae; genus Erythroxylum; species Erythroxylum roigii. The sequence goes on along the minus strand of JANZXV010000210.1, from coordinate 19,823,612 downwards.
AGATGAGATAGTAGTTAAATGATCTTGGGAGGATGAAAGATTGTGCAATATTTCAGATAAAGTTACCAGCATTAAATGAGTGGATGGTCAGTATAGTCTTCTAACTAATGGTTCTATTTGCTTACTGAACCTTTCTCATGGCATTTTGTGTTTTATTTTTCAGGCCTCTCAAGCAAACATGGTCGTGGACTACAAAGATTGGCAGATTCCTCTTGGACGTCGGTTTAGGTTTGCCTTAACTTTTGCTTTCAGGACTAAGATCTTATTTGGCTTAAATTGGAATAGAAAAATGCATGTCTTGTGCATCCTACCATCGATGCAAGAGGTGCTTCAAGCACCAAAGGTAGCATAGTCTTCTACTAACTAAAACTCCATGTTAGATCATTGAAACTATGGATGGTATTACGATTGTATGGCTTGGAAAATCTGCAATGCTATATCAGAAATCACATCAACTTGGCCAAATATTTTGAAGGGCTTGTTGCTGGAGATTCAAGGTTTGAGGTAACAACAGCTTTTTTAAAAATGTTGCATGTTCTTGCTCAAATCACTAGCGTCCTAATTTGTTTGGCATTGATTGATTACAAATATGAAGTGAGCCAGATGCAATCCTTACTGTTAACATATATATAAGTCAACTATTAACTGTCATTAGCTGTTCATTAGCATAGATTTTGGGATACAATCAACATAAAGTTAAGGATATTATTAACATAGATTAAGGGATATTTTCCTTAATTGTATATAACTAAAATATGTGTTCTCGCTTTCTGTAAGAATTTATACACACAGAAATACAAACATTAGTTTCTCTCAATCATCTTTATTTTTTATATGGTGTCAAAGCCTCCTTTGTAAAAAGGGTAAAAAAAAATTGACCTTCTGTGTTTGCCCTTTTGGAGATACTTCAATCATCTAGTAATTATTTGGTGTCTAACAAATTCTTCAATCTTCTGGTAATTATTTGGTATATACCAAATTCTTCTAATCTTCAAGACGATCACAACATTGCAAACCGCGTACATAATCTCCAATGCACACTTCATCGATAGCCAGTATCGAATTTTTGTATTCTGTTTTCCAAAGGAAGAATATGACTTAAACAATGGTGTTTTCTACCTAGGTCCCACCTTTTATCATGTTTTTTGCCACATTAACACCCACATTCATGCTACATTAGCAACCATATATCTTCTTTGCCATGTCAGCATCTGCGTCAACTGTCACATCAGTAGTCATGTAATCACATGGGTCTCACATTTGCCACATAAACATCTGCCACATCATCCTTGGTCTCATGTCTGCCACATTAGTTGCCACCTCATCATTGATTCAGCTCAGCTGATTCAATTCAAAACTGTTGACCAATACATTTAACTGACCAGGTCAACTATTTTCTTACCAGTTTTCTCGTCGCTCAAACCAATTCTTAACGTTTTTGGGTGCTGTGAACTCATTTTCACGTTCAAATTGGCCATATTCAACTCTACAAATTGTTTTGTACTTTTTATTGTGTTTTTCAAGCCTTATTGTTAACAAATCTTGTTCTTTTATTTTCCAAACAAAATCTTGTTCTTTTGTGCACTATGGATACTTACAAACTTTCTGAATTTATTCCTCAACCAATCGATGTCATATTTAATGAATCTAACTATGATTTGTGGGTTGAGAAAATATGCAGCTTTCTCAAAAGTAAACTTCTTTGCATTTGTTACTAGAGGGATACCCAAACCTAACCAAAAAATAGATGAAGCAAAGGATATATTTACAGAACATCTAATATCCCAGAATGGAATGATTATCAGGTCTTAACTTGGTTTCACAATGCTTGTGCCAACATAATCAAGCTTGACTTTTGCTTATTTGATACTGTTAAAAATATATGAGATTTTCTAAAAAGCTGTTATTTTGTATATAATGATTTATAAATGACTTCATCGCATGTAACAACTTGATCAAACTATCCACAATTATGTTTCAATTTTAAGAGCTTTGGGATCAATTGACATATGGAGATCCTACAGAACCTAATACTCAAAGTGCTATTATCTATGATGATCTTCGTAATTGATAGCACTTTTTACATCTGTTGATGACTCTCAAAGATGGTTCGAGTCTATCTGTAGCTCTCTTCTTCGTCAAATTCTTTTGTCAAACCTTGATACTATGATTAAAGAACTAACCATTCAAGACACCCAACTCCATGCCCTTAGAACGGAAAAATGTGCTCCAACTATTGATGTTGTTTTTGCCACTCAAACTTCTTCTTATCAAACCTCTACCAAGAAGTTTCAGAAGGTATTTTGTAATTACTACAAAAAAAAGAAATCATTACACCTTTGAGTGTACAAAATGGCCTGACAAACTTTTAGAAAATGTAACTCTTTCATATCCTTTCAGCCTACTACTACTGCTAATGGTTTTACTGAGGGTTTAATAAAGAGTACATCTCTCAAATTCTATTTAAAAGTTTTATGCCCTTCTACAGCAACTCTAATCAGATTTTTTGATGTTATTTCCTCTCCTGTCATGTTTGTCACATGAGATACTTACTATTCATGGTATTTTGATTCTTCTTATTGCGACGACATGATCTCTAACTCCTTATATAATTTTTTGAGCACTCTTTATGTTTCACTTGTCGTCTATATTGTTGATAACTCTACCATACATGTTCAAAGTATAGGCATTATTCAAAAACCTAAGTTGTATTGCGTAAAATCCACAGACAGGCAAGATCTATAGGATAGGCCATAAGGTTAGACAACAGTTTGAACTTACCTATCTTCACCTTCTATCCAAACGTCTTCTTCTTGTTGTTGTTCTTACATCCAATATCTAGCACACTTGTCTTAGTCATCTCTTCAATCTTATACTTGGATCTTTAATTTATAATGGGTCAATGGTTCCCAAAAGTCATATTTTATCTTTTATTAATAGTAACTATGTTTCTTTGACACCCTTTGATTTGATTCAATTTTAATATTTGGGAGCCCGTTCCTCATGACACCATGGGTGGTTTGTGATATTATGTGATGTTTCTTGACTTTTCTTGATATACATGGATTTATCCCCTATATCATAGGTTTGAATTGTTTTCTTTATATTCTCACTTTGTAAATATGATTTAAACTCAATTTTCATGCAAAATCAAAATCTTGTACACTAATATTTGCACGGATTATAAGGATAAATATTTTACTCATATTCTTGATCAACAATGAATTGTTATCCAAAGATCTTATCCATGCACCTTTCAATAGAATGGAAAATTTGAACGGAATGATACACACATTTTTTAATAATATCTAAACTTTTCTCATCTCTACCCCTTGTTTAGAAACCTTTTAGGGAGATTTTGCTCTTATTGTTGTTTATACTATAATTCATATTTCTTTTTCTACCGTAGTTAATATCTATCTTTATGAACGCTTGTATAATCGTGCACCTGACTACCAAACTTTTAAAATTCTTAACTAGTGCTTATTTTGTTCTTTTCCAATTACATAAATACACCAAACTAGAACCACGAGAACAATTATGTTGCTTCTTAAGGTATGAGATAGGTGTTGGGATCACTTTTTTCAAAGACTTCATATCTTTTTGCATATGACCTTTTAGGAGCATAAGATGTTTTCAATTATTTCAAAATTTTAGAGTCGTTAATTTTTTTATCACATCATATACTTATTTCTTAACATTTCTTTTGCATGATCATTTTCTAACAATTCTAGCAATTCGAAACAGTTGTACACTTGATCCCATTATATCTACATCAGTCGTGGATCAATCACTTCAGCCAAATGATCCTTCTATATCTACTCACTCATTAGAACCTCTTAGTCCTTAACCCATTTCTCATATTGTGTGTCACCCTTCTATTTTTCTTCGAGATTTTCATATTTATTTTGTTGATGTCTCTTTATATTGACCTTGCACCTATTGAAAGACAAGCTCTAACCCTTTATGACAGAAAGCAATGACAAAAGAATTATAGACACTTACTAGCATCAAATGCTTAGAACATGTTTGATTTACCTTCAGACAATTCTATTGTTAGTTGCAAATGATTCTATAAAATTAGTACTTGAGTTGATGGACTAATTAAGCGATACAAAGCCTGACTTGTTGCTAAAGGATTTACCTAGGAGTTTGAAATTGATTATAAGGAGACATTTACTCTTGTAACCTGTTTAACCTTAGTCCACAATTTCATTATAGTTGCTACTAGCAAGAGTTGGTTGTTATTCCAAATGTATGTAAATAATGCATTCCTCAATAGTAATCTTACAAAAGAAGTGTATATATGCAACCTCTAGCTAGTTATGATCTTATATTTATTAAAGTTTATCATCTTCGCAAAGCCTCGTATAAATTGAAACACATTCCTTAAGCCTAATTTGCTAAACTTAGCTGCGCTATTGATTTTTTTTAATTTTCAATCCAGCCCTTATGATCACAAGACAGATCAAGTGTACACTTTTATTCTCTTTTATGTTGATGATATGATAATTACTAGCGATGATACTCAAGAGATCTCCACTATCAAATATTTTATACATTAATAGTTTGAGATGAAGTATTTAAGTAATTAGAGTTTTGGATCTTAAGGTTTTATCGGATAAATCTGGCTATTATTTGTCACAAACAAAATGTCACCAATCTCCTCTCTCTTGCTAGTATCATTGATGTTAAAACTACTAGCACTCCACTCAAACCCAGTGTTCATCTTTCTGCTACTGCTAGCACTCTTCTCAATGATGGTACTTTTTATCGTCAATTAGTTAGCAGTTTTCTATACCTCGTCATCTCCTATCTAAATATTTTACATATTGTTCACATTGTTAGTCAATTTATGTCAACACCTTGTACCACTCACTTTTTTGATGTTCTTTGTATTCTTCAGTACATCAGAAGTACTTTCTTTCTTGATCTTCACTCCTGCCATTTATCTATACTAGAGTTATGAGTATACTCTAATATTGATTGGGCTAGACTTCAACTTTTCATCACTCCACTAGTGGCTATTATTTTTTTCTTGGCATATCTCTTATTTCATAACGCATTAAGAAACAAACAATCACTCTCTCACTCTAGTACAAAAATGGGATATCGAAATCTTACTCACACTACCTCTGAACTCATCTAACTTTGATTGCTTCAAATTATGAGTATCTCCTCGTCTTTTACAACTCTTCTCTTTTGTGATAAGCACAATTCTATAAAATTGTTCATAATGATGTCTTCTATGAGCATATCAAATACATTGAGATTGACTATCACCTTGTATTGTGTCATGTTCTTCAAGGAACAATCCAATTTGTCCCTATTTCATCAGTCTCATATTGTAGATATTTTTACCAAATTACACTCACCTCGACGATTTGAGAAATTTGTTTCCAAACTTAATATGTGCAACTCTTTATGAACTTTAGTTTAATATATCTATAAGTAACCATTAGGTATCATTAATTACTTATTAGCATAGGTTTAAGGAGACAATCAGCATATATTGAGGAGTACAATCAGTATGGCTTCAGGGATACAATTAGTATATAAGAGATATCTTCTTTAATTCGGATATCTTCTTTATTGTATAGTCGAAACATGTACAAGTACCCCCTTTATGTAAGACTTTATACTCTCGGAACACCTTAGTCTGTAAAAATCTTATTCATCTGAATTGAAGGATGTATGACTAGTGGCGCCTGATGTGCACTTCTAGTTTTATAATTCCATATACCTTTTGTAGGAGTTTGTAGCTGCTATGGTTACTTCTAAGTTGTATAGTTTGTTGACACAAACTTGTTATATTGCAGAGAGGAAATCAGTGTATTATATATTTATCTAATGCAGTCATTAGTGGGATTCAGTATGTCACTCATTCATGTTTTCAGGTTGTTAGCCCTCGGATATTTTCTCTCGTTTGTTTTCGCCTTCTGCCTCCTGACAATAATGAAGACGCAGGCAACAAACTAAATCATGACCTGTTAGATGCTGTAAACTCAACTGGGAGAGCTTTTATATCTCATACGGTAAGAGTGTATTTTATACGTTACTCCCAGAAGAAGAGTTAAATCACGACAACATGCAGTACCTGCTTGACTCGTTTTGTCATTTTCTGAAACGCTGTGAAAATCGACCAATCCAGGTTTTATCAGGCAAGTATATATTACGATTTGCAATAGGAGCACCACTGACGGAAGAAAGACACGTAGCCGCAGCGTGGAAGATTCTGCAAGATGAGGCCTCGGCATTGATAGGGATAGCTTAATCCTTGTAGTGACACATTTCACGTGTTTATGGGAGAATCGTTTCCGTATCATTTATCTCTTCAACTCATTCTATGTCATTGCAAAGTTGGAATTTGCTAACAAACCCCTCCTGTTGCCTTGGTTCAACACGCCACTTGTATGTAAGACTTCATTAATTAATGAATATCAGAGACCGAATTTCTCAGTTAATAGGAGTTACCCTGAATCATGTAGCATATAAAAGGGGTTGCAATTTTGTACTGGATTCAAAATGCATTGAAACGAGGAGAGCCTCAAATCCACCAGACTAGGTGCTTTCTTCTTGCTGTGGTTGCTCCAATTTGTTGCAAAGATAAATAAAAGGTTATATGTAACCCAGTAGTTTCTTTATACAGTCAAAATGGAAGACCTGAGGGTGAAGCTAATTGAGCTGCGGATTGGCTAGCAAACTACGCCAAAAATCTCACTCTTAATATGCCGAAAACACCACGTACAATACATATGTGTCTAATTCACCATCAATAGAGAAGGTTGTAGAGTTTATACTAAATTTAATTGGAATATGCCGAAAACACCACGTACAATACATATGTGTCTAATTCACCGTCAATAGAGAAGGTGATAAGAGTTTCTACTAATTTTAATTTAGCATATACCACCAGACCAGATTGGAGAATTACATTCCAATCCCTTTCACCCAGCAACGATGAGCCTTTTGATGTTCAATTAATATTTTCCATGGAATAGCATGTTGCTTTAGGATCGAGAGCATATCTGAAGCATGTGCGCTTTCCTTTTTGCTAATTTAATTTGATCATGTTGGTACAGAATTCTGGATAATTTGGTAATAAAGAATCTAATCCTTTGAAAGCTAGCGAAATGATTCCTACAAACTCGGCTAGCTACTTGTAAATGGACATCTTGGTTCTAAGGTACTTTACGATGGGATGATTGATTATGAATTGCGCCAAATACTCTAGTAGTCCTTCCTAAGAATGCCTATAATTCAATTGCAAATGATTTCTTTCCTCTCGTCTCCATGCCCTAGTCTTTTTATGCTCTAAGGGTAAATATTTACCAACAATAAGTCTTTATTTCAGTTTTAATTTAGCATTTATTCATTTCTTCAACGACTTGCATATCAAGATAAAATTTCAAATCCACATCTTTTATTTTATAAATCCTTTGCAGTTATTCTTTTCAAATATATTTTCAATGTTAAAATTTTGATATTTTCTTTATACGAGTCTTAATTTCGTCTCAACTAGAATCGGTGAAAAGTGATCGGACTACTAAACTAACTTGGTTAATTAAAAATTATTGCATTAATAATGGAAAAGAGGATAATGATCGCATATTTACACACATTTGCAATGAGCAAACTACAATAATGCATATATTGTTATAGGCGCTCCTCAAGTAGAGTCCATCGTAATTAAAAGAAGATTGGGGCATGTGCATTTTAGAAGTAACATGTTCAAAAGTGTTTAACCTTTTGGAAATTTTTTCAATTTAGTATCAAATTTTCTAAAGTTTAAATTTAGTAACCAACCTTTCAAATTTCGTTCAGTCAAAACCTGTGACGAAGCCAGAAATTTATAATAGGAGGGTCCAAATATTTAATTTTTTTAAGTTTTAGGGGGCCCAATACACTACTAGCCCTCAAATAACTTCATCCTCATATATGTATATGTATATATATATATAATATTTAATTTTTTAAAATTTTGGGGGGCCAT